>JAHNEJ010000183.1:0-43242 GCA_022559845.1 Amorphophallus konjac
AATTAATTGGACTTTACGCTACGGAGAAATTCCGGCAGCATAACGGTACATTTCCATAGTTTATAATTCATTAATGACTTATTGAAAAAGATGTTGGGTTCTAGATAATCAGAAGACCATATGAGAACAGAGCATAATCCACCCTTGGGTCAAACCACGGGTTGGATAGCATTTAGATAGAACACGGTCGATCTGGGACTGCTATCAGGAGGTAGCGGTCAAGTGAGAATCACCATTTGATGGGGCACCAACGATGAGTCCACGTAGGACGGAACTGGGTCAACGCAACGAACAAGCTGGCAAAACACAATCAGAGATTAACCGCTATATGAAAGTAGCGGTCACTGGTTGGCCGCGTTCAATGCAGTCCACAAAAAAATGCAGAGTTCACAAAGTGCTCTCTAGACTTTTGGGTTTTTAGAGTACAACTAGCTCGACGTCCTAGTGAGAATCCCAGGTTCGCGGAGACCTATGGAGGCCTTGAAATAAGATCACCTAGTCCAGCAGATGGAATATCCGACGGAGAGCCTCTCAAGTCCAAGAGGTGTTCCTATTAAGTGCAAGTGATCTAATAGCCTCGTACCGGAGTATGGGCTATATGTGAAGTAATAAAACAGAAAGGGGCTGAGAAAGGAATGCATCAAAGCATGAATCAAAATGAACTTAAGTCATGTAAATCTTCCTTTAAGTACAAAACTATAAAGTTTTGGCATGAAATTAACATACATGAAAAATAATCTTTTAAAACATGTCAACATGAAATATGAATCATGTCATGATCAGGATATACAATTAACAAGCTAAGGCATGAAGGATAGCATTTATATAATGGAAATAAATAAGGTTTGATCTGGTTGCAGAAACCAGATAGTGGTTGGTCAGAGACCACTATTTGAAGGTAGCAGTCTCTGAAAGACCGCCTTACGTCTGCATCAGATAGAAGCTAAGTCTAGCGTACAGAGCCTATTCAGGGCATTTGATGCATGAAAACTTTATAAACCGAAAGGTAAAGCATGATAGCATTCTAAGTACAAGGTTAATCCATTGAAAAGCATGAATTAGATCATACGTTCCTATCCTTCTTATTAATGTTGCAGGGATAGAATGCCATAAAAACCTAACTGTGCAGTTATAGAACAACGTAAAATTCTCTGTGTATAATGCATGAAATAGAGCAAGGCTAGAGGACTTTTACTTCTAACAAGTTGTTTAATCCATACATGAGATAACCTACCTCTGGGGTTGCTCCTAATCAGATAATTTCTCACCGGAAGAGAGTGTTGGTTCCTGCACATCCTATGTAGAAACTACTACTTCTGAGCGCTCTAACTTTTTAGATGCTTGATCTCCTAACATGAGATTTGGCAGAGGGTTAGATGATACTAAACGGAATAAAAACTTCTGAAGGAAGAACTCAAAATAATGACACCATACCTTCGAACTACGTGATCCAAAAATTAGGGTTCGCGTAGGATGAATCTGGGCCCTATTTATAGGGATTGGCCTAAAGTTGAGGGATTAGGTCGAATTAGGAGTTCGATGGGGTGTCAATTCGATCCCCTAAGAGTCCTAGATAAGTTCCCATGCCAGATCACATCGATCCCTGGCGATTTGGGCAGATAAAAATCCAAACTTTCTAGGGTTTAATACCTTTCATTTTTAGAACTAGGTCACGATCTTCCCTAGACCGCTATTAGCAGGTCGCAGTCACGCAGCTGACCGCGACTTCCCTTGGCGCTGAAATTTGAATTTAATTCAAACTCTTATTATCCCCTAATTTATCTTATTTATCTATTTTAATTAGGGAGTATTACCCTATTACATTTCTATGGTTTCGTCTTGGGCCATAAGCTTAGGTTTTAGGTTTTAAGGCCCATTTTAAGTGGGCTTAACCATTTGGTTATTTATTGAGCCAATTTATCAAAGGCCTTGACCTATTAATTCCTTAATTAGCCGATTAGCCTATTAAATGCTTGATCAATTCATTTAATCCAAAAAAATTCCAGATAATTCTAGATAATTACTAGGGGTGCTACACCCTCCCCCACTTAAAAAGAATTTGGTCCCCAAATTTATTGCAAGGCATATATGTAGAGTGAATTTTACTTAAAATCTAATAGCTCCGAAAATCTCTTGCTCATAGCTTCCTCCATCTCCCATGTTGCTTCTTGGTCTAGGCATTTACTCCACCAGACTTTTACCATGGGAGTGGTTTTGTTCTGAAGCTGACGTACCTCTCGATCAAGTATTTTAAGTGGCCTTTGCTCGTACGTTAGGTCCTTCTGTATTACAAGATGATCATGACTGATAACATGAAATGGGTTATGAACTTATCTTTTAAGCATCGAGACATGGAACACATCATGAACTCCAGATAATTATGGAGGCAAGCTATTCGATAAGCGACCTCGCCAACCCTTTCAAGAATTTCAAAAGGGCCAATAAACCTCGGAGTAAGCTTGCCTTTGATGCCGAATCTTCCAATTCTACGACTAGGGGAAACATTGAGAAACACTTGATCTCCCACTTGGAATTCCAGGTCCCTTCTTCTAGTATCAGAATATGTCTTTTGCCTTGATTGAGCCATCTAGAGTCTTTCTCTGATAAGTTTCACCTTCTTGGTTGTATCCCTGATAAGATCTAGGCCTAGAAGTTGTTTTTCCCCAACTTCATTCCAACAGATTGGCGAATGGAAACTCCTTCCATACAATGCCTCGAACGGTGCCATTTTTATGCTAGCCTAAAAGCTATTGTTGTAGGCAAACTCAACTAGAGGCAAGTGGTCGCGCCAACTCCCACCAAAATCAATAGCACAAGCTCTAAGCATATGTGACGACCCAGAGTTCAGGATGCCGATATATCGATAACATCGATGTACCGACACCAAGGACTGGGGAGGCCACCCAAGAGGCTGATGAGGCCCCTGAAGGGTTAGTGGGGGTTAGCTGAGGAATCTGCATAATTAATTGCGAATTGGGGCGCACAATACAATTAAGTATTTAGACTTAAACACAAGAGCGGAAGCAATTCAAAATAACCAGAGTGATATATATATAACTAGTCCAGAGTCACACGCACTAGTCCACAAGGTACAACTACGCGGGGCATACCCCGGCAAAAGTACAACACAAGCCTCAAAAAGGTAGCTCGTGCTCAGCTGGCAGCTAAAGGAACGGTCCCGAAACAGCACGCTAAACACCGGGAGACGTCGGGCGCGGCTCACCTGAAAGGAGAAGGGTGAGTCACAGCCAGACTCAGTAGGGGTCACGCGGATCCCTACCTCGCACTAAACAAGCGAATAAGCATAAATAACAGCAATTAAAGCATGCATTTAAATAAATACACAGGCAATGGCATGAATATCTAATCACAGGAAATCTGTAGGCTCTATCTAAGCAGGTATAATAGCTAACACATGCCACTACTAATTAAATGCAAGCGATTAAAGCTAAAACTACCAAATAGAAATAAGCTGCAACTAATCCAGACAACAAGGAAGGACAACCACTGGAGCAGAAACCAGAAGCGTCCACTGACGACTTACACTGCGTCTCAAGCACTAGCAGTCGACGAAGCGACAAGCTAAGCACGTAAATAGTACCAAACCAAGTGACCAGTCGGAGTGACACCCGTCGGTGTCAGCCCACAGTCTCCGACCATGTGTGCACACACTGACTCTAGCCTGAGCCAGGCCCTCTAACTAGTTTTCTCCCTTGGCAGGACGCTACCATTGGCTGGGAGCCCACGAAACTAGCTTACAAACCGTGAATGGGAAATACACCCCTCCGCCATCCTCAAGCGGGTCGGTACTCAACAGACCTTAGGGCAACAACAGTGGCTCCATTGCATGGAAAGAAAAGCTACTCTATTGGTATAAAACACGCCACAATATATTTGAAACAATGCAAATATGGCATGAATATAGAAAGAAGCGCATAACAGATGGGCTGAGAATATATAGCAGCCATCAGGGAAGCGGCGGTCAAAGACCCATGCGCCACATGCAAACGACGGTCGGGGGTCGGCGCGTTACTTCAAGAATGACGCTCCAGTCCCCATCCGTCACTCCCTTCAGGATTCCAGCTCAAGAGGCACTAAAGGGCATGTAACGGTGGGGGCCCTGCGCGTTACTTCGAAGCAACGCGTGGGGTCACCGCCGTCACATCCACCCGAAGCTCAAACCACCTATCAGCGTTCTAAATGATAGCAGGCGAAGTGACGGCCCGGTCTAGGCGCGTCGGACCGAAACAACGGTCGGCCGACTGGCCGTCGGGCGCATCGCCTGACCAAAACTATGGAAAACAGTTGATGAGTAACGGATGGGAGCCCCACCGTTACTCTCCAAGTAACGCACCCCCAATGGGCCGCTATTTGGAAGTGACGCGTCCGCTATGGACCGTCAGGTAAGTGACGGTTCCTGGCAGGACCGTCACTGCACCTGGGTTACGGGCGAGTACGGTTTATAAACCGAAGCCCTCCCGGACGGCTGAAAACGCCGGGTATCGATGAAAAACCTGATAACCTGTCAAACCACGCATGCTAGACAACAATTTAACATCTAAATCTAGCACATGCAAGGCCTAAAACGCATTAAACTCAAGATTTAGGCTAAAACCCCAAAAATGGAAATATGAACATCATGCATGCTACGGGGTGCTAATCAACAAGCAGGCTAAGGGAAACGATCCTAGCAAGATCGAGATTCCATCCCCCTACCTTTCGCAAGCCGAAACGGAGGAAAAGGCCGCATGCACCGAGGTAGGCTCACCGAGCCTTCAAGCTCTAATCCGCTCCCACGATCACCGAACCACGCCGAAGTGGACACCTACGCGCTCCTCTCGACGCGAGGAATCCAACGGCGCCAACCTCGTCTCAATCCGACCTCGTCTCGCCCGTGTTCCCTAGAGAGGAGAGAGGGGCGATCGCACGGAGGAGAGAGAGAGAGAGAGTGGGAATGAGAGATTGACGGGGAGAAAGAGGGTGAGAGAGAGGGATTAAAAGAAAAAAAAGAAATTAAAATATATATAATATAATCATTATATATATTAAAATCTCATTAATTCTAATAACCCTCAAATAACTCCAAATAAATCCAGAAAAATGCCAGACAAATTCCTAAAAATCCAGGAAAAAGCCGGAAATTCCCGAACAATTAATAGAACAAATACCACGAAGGATCCATTAAGGCACGGGCCTTACAGTCCCTCCCTCCTTACAAAACTTTCGCCCTCGAAATTTACAACAACCGAAAGGGAGGAAACTGAGAAAGGACTTATACCTCACTGGAACAAGAAAGGAAAAAGCTGACGCATTTCATCTTGACGCTCCCAAGTAGACTCGTTACCAGAGTGACGCTGCCAAGCAACCCTTACCAGAGGAATAACCTTATTTCTCAACCGCTGCTCACGACGGTCTTCAATTCGGATAGGAAACTCTGGCGTGGACAAATCAGTAGTCACCTCAGGCCATACTGAATCATCGAGAACATGAGAAGCATCAGACACATATCTCCTCAACTAGGACACGTGGAACACATCATGAATAGCTTGCATGGCCGCCGGCAGTTACAAACGATAAGCCACTGAACCAATAGCTTCAACAATCAGAAAAGGGCCAACATACCGCGGACTAAGCTTTCCACGCTTCCCAAACCTGGAAACACCCTTCATCGGAGATATTTTAACAAACACCATATCTCCTGGCTCAAATTGTAGTGGACGTCTGCGTTGATCTGCATAGCTTTTCTGTCGACTCTGAGCCGTCAACAATCTCTGCCTGATCAGACGAACCACATCAGAACACTGCTGTACCATGTCCGGTCCTGTCAACAGTCGGTCCCCAACATCAAACCAGTTCAGAGGAGTACGACAAGGACGACCATACAGCGCTTCATAAGGAGCCATGCCAATACTGGAGTGAAAACTGTTATTATAAGCAAACTCAACAAGTGGCAAATGCTGACCCCACGAACCTTGCCAATCAAGGCAACACGATCTCAGCATGTCCTCCAAAGTCTGAATAGTTCTCTCTGACTGTCCATCTGACTGTGGGTGATACGCCGAACTGAAAGCTAACTCAGTGCCCAAAGCTTTCTGGAAACTACGCCAGAAGCCAGAGGTAAAACGCGGGTCACGATCTGACACAAGTGAAACAGGAATTCCATGCAGCGGCACGATCTTCTGCACATAGAGCTCGGCCAATCTCTGCACACTCCAAGTAACTTTAATCGGCAACAATCTGGCGATTTTTGTCAATCTGTCGACAAGCAGCCAGATCCCATCAAAACCTTGAGAAGTTCGAGGCAAACCCACCACAAAATCTGTAGTAACATGGTCCCATTTCCACATTGGAATCTCTAATGGCTGAAGCAGACCACCTGGCTTTTGATGTTCAGCTTTAACTAACTGACAAGTCAAGCACTTAGAAACAAAAATAGCCACGTCTTTCTTCATGCCGGGCCACCAGAACTGCTTCTTCAAATTCTGATACATCTTGGTGACACCAGGGTGAATAGCAAAACGGGAACCATGGGCTTCGCTCAGAATCTCACTCCTCAAATCATCATCAACAGGAATATACAATCTGCCCTGGAAACTGACAACCAGCTCGTCATCAAATTCCACATCATATCTTGATATAACACGGGCCAAATCAGAATCAGCTTGCTGGGCTTCTAAAATCTGCTGATACAAAGCTGAACCCAAAACTAAGCTAGCACAAACTGCCATCCTCGGATCGGCAGGAATCTCTACACACAATGCCTCGCTCAGAAGCTGTTCCCACAACTTCCATTCGTGAAGCAACAAATGGCTGACCTGTATTTTCCTGCTCAGAGCATCGGCCGCAACATTCATCTTACCTGGCTGATAGGAGAGTGTAAAGTCATAATCCTTCATGTATTCCATCCATCGCCTCTGCCTGAGGTTCAGATCTTTCTGGGAGAAAATATACTGTAAACTCTGATGATCAGTAAGAATCTGAAATTTCTCACCATACAGATAATGTCTCCAGATCTTCAAGGCAAAAATAACTGCAGCTAGCTCTAGATCATGAGTGGGATAATTCCCTTCGTGCTGTTTCAATTGCCGAGATGCATATGCGATAACCTTACCATGTTGCATCAGCACTGCACCCAAACCTACTCGAGACGCATCTGTACAAACAAGAAAACCACCCGAGTCGGAAGGCAAAGTCAACACTGGAGAAGAAGTCAATAGCCTTTTCAATTCAACAAAGCTAGCCTCACACTGATCCGACCAGACAAATGGCACATCCTTCTGTGTCAATTTAGTCATCGGTGCTGCAATCTTCGCAAAATCCTGAATGAATCTGTGGTAATACCCAGCCAATCCTAAAAAACTTCGTATCTCAGTGATGGTCCTCGGTCTCTGCCAACTCAAAACGGCATCAATTTTTGCAGGGTCTACTGCCACTCCATCACCAGAAATCACATGGCCAAGAAAATGAATCTCCCGAAGCCAGAATTCACATTTACTGAGCTTCGCATAAAGCTCGTGATCTCTTAGAGTCTGCAGAACGATCCTCAAATGCTGCACATGATCATCAACAGAGGCAGAATATATCAAGATATCATCAACAAAGATCACCACAAACTGGTCCAGAAATGGACGAAAGATACGCTGCATTAGGTCCATGAAAGCTGCTGGGGCATTAGTCAAACCAAACGGCATGACTAAAAATTCAAAGTGACCATATCGAGTACTGAAAGCAGTCTTCTCCACATCAGATTCTCGGATCCGTAACTGAAAATAGCCAGACCGGAGATCAATCCGCGAAAAGACAGTAGCAGACTGTAACTGGTCAAACAAATCATCAATCCTGGGGAGCGGATACTTATTCTTGATAGTCGCCTGATTCAGCTGCCTGTAATCAATACAAAGTCTCAGGTTTCCATCTTTCTTTTTCACAAACAATACTGGAGCACTCCACGGAGAAAAGCTGGGGCGAATATAACCCTTTTCCAGTAACTCTAGTAGCTGTGCTCGCAGTACTTTCAACTCAGCTGGAGCCATACGGTACGGCGGCTTTGCTAAGGGGCCAGTACATGGGATCAGTTCAATCACCATCTCAATCTCTCGCCCTGGGGGCAAGCCTGGCAACTCGTCAGGAAACACATCAGGGAACTCACAGACAACCGGAATATCACAAACATCCCGTCGGGGTTTTTCAACAGCCACCACCGAAGCGAGGAATCCCTGACAACCTGCGCTAAGCAACCTATAGGCTCGAATAGCAGAAATAATCATACGAGAAGAACGGGATCGAATACCTTGAAAATAAAAGGCTGATTTTCCCTGGGGCTGAAAATAGACTTTCTTCGATCTGCAGTCAAGTACAGCTCCATAATGCTCCAACCAATCCATTCCCAGAATAACGTCATAATCTGCCAGCTGCAACGCATACAATCTTGCCGGCAACTGGTGATTATCAATCATCACAGGAGACTCATCCAAACACAGAGGGGTAACCATGAAATCTCCAGAAGGCAATTCCACAAATAACTCACAAGACAGCTCAGAAGTCGGTTCCTCAATACAAGCCATGAAATCCTCAGAAATAAAAGAGTGAGAAGCACCAGAATCAAATAAGACATGAGCTGAATGACCATAAAGCATAATCGTACCTTCCACAAGATGGGACGCAGCAGCATCAGCTCTTGTCAAATGAGAAACTTTGCCTTTCTGCTTCTTGGAACCAGCTGAAGATTGCTGAGAAGACGCCGACGCTTGAGAGAAAAATTGTTGTGGAGCTTGAGGTGCAGGAGGTCTAAACTGCGGCTGAGGTTGAGACAACTGAGGAGCTTGCAATTGAGTCGGCCTCAGCGGGCAATCCCGAACCACATGACCTGGCTGGTCACACCTAAAGCAAACAATGGGAAGAGAACACGGCTGGCCCTTGTGATGACCACCGCATCTCCGACACGTCCACGGCTGACTAGCAGCTGAGCTCTGCCGAGTCTGAGAAGAAGGCGCTGTCGGCTGCTGAACAGAATCTGTACCGGACGGCTGCTGAGAAAACTTCTTCTTCTTCTTGAACCTTTTGAACTTGGGCTTAGAAGGAGAGGAAGCATTGGAAACCTCTGACTGGACCGAAGGAACACCAGGCACGGGCTGTCGGTAAGACTGCTGAACCTGAGCTACCGGCTGCACTGACCCTGCCTGGGGATATCCACCCGGTCTCGCCATCTCCAGCTCTAGAGCTACAGCTGTCTGACACGCAGTATCGAGATCCGCAACACGACTCGCTATCAACGGCATCTTCAACTCTGGCCTCAACCCACGCAAGAATTGCTGGGTCTTCAAAGCTTCACTGGCCAGCACATGGGGCGCATACTGACCCAATTCCAAGAACTTATTCCTGTACTGAAGCACGGTCATACTGCCCTGGGTCAATTCCATAAACCGATACATCTTATCCATCTGCAAGCAGGCAGGAGTATAGGCACGCTCAAAAGCAGCAACGAACTCTGCCCAAGTGATTTGCCGAAGAGGTCTGGATCGGAAGGAAATCTGCCACTCGGCTTTCCACCACGCAATGGATGTACCCTGGAGTTGAAAAGCAGCGAGCATGACTTTCTCATCTTCAGCACACTCCATCGAGACAAACACACGCTCTATGGCGTCCAACCATTGCCTCGCGACTTCTGGATCAGCTTGGCCATCGAAAGCAGGCGGATTGAACATCAGAAATTCCTTCAACGCCTTGCCTCTACTGCCAGGCACTTCAGCTTGAACGATCGGCACTGGAGGAGCAACTGGAACGACAGGAACAGCGGGAACTGCAGGAGGAGGTGCAGAACCGCTATCTTCCCTGGGCGCATCTCGAGGAACACGAGGAGGTCTTCCTCGACGAGGCGGCATAATTATGCTGCCAAAAACACAATCAACAATAAAATCCATCAATCATACGGAAAACATCCTATGCCAGCAGAGACGACAACAGGACTTGCTCTGGACCAAGCGTCAATTCCAATTCCTTACGCAAATCCTCAACTTACGCTCTGATACCAACTGTGATGACCCAGAGTTCAGGATGCCGATATACCGATAACATCGATGTACCGACACCAAGGACTGGGGAGGCCACCCAAGAGGCTGATGAGGCCCCTGAAGGGTTAGTGGGGGTTAGCTGAGGAATCTGCATAATTAATTGCGAATTGGGGCGCACAATACAATTAAGTATTTAGACTTAAACACAAGAGCAGAAGCAATTCAAAATAACCAGAGTGATATATATATAACTAGTCCAGAGTCACACGCACTAGTCCACAAGGTACAACTACGCGGGGCATACCCCGGCAAAAGTACAACACAAGCCTCAAAAAGGCAGCTCGTGCTCAGCTGGCAGCTAAAGGAACGGTCCCGAAATAGCACGCTAAACACCGGGAGACGTCGGGCGCGGCTCACCTGAAAGGAGAAGGGTGAGTCACAGCCAGACTCAGTAGGGGTCACGCGGATCCCTACCTCGCACTAAACAAGCGAACAAGCATAAATAACAGCAATTAAAGCATGCATTTAAATAAATACACAGGCAATGGCATGAATATCTAATCACAGGAAAGCTGTAGGCTCTATCTAAGCAGGTATAACAGCTAACACATACCACTACTAATTAAATACAAGCGATTAAAGCTAAAACTACCAAATAGAAATAAGCTGCAACTAATCCAAACAACAAGGAAGGACAACCACTGGAGCAGAAACCAAAAGCGTCCACTGACGGCTTACACTGCGTCTCAAGCACTCGCAGTCGACGAAGCGACAAGCTAAGCGCGTAAACAGTACCAAACCAAGTGACCAGTCGGAGTGACACCCGTCGGTGTCAGCCCACAGTCTCCGACCACGTGTGCACGCACTGACTCTAGCCTGAGCCAGACCCTCTAACTAGTTTTCTCCCTTGGCAGGACGCTACCATTGGCTGGGAGCCCACGGAACTAGCTTACAAATCGTGAATGGAAAATACACCCCTCCGCCATCCTCAAGCGGGTCGGTACTCAACAGACCTTAGGGCAACAACAGTGGCTCCATTGCATGGAAAGAAAAGCTACTCTATTGGTATAAAACACGCCACAATATATTTGAAACAATGCAAATATGGCATGAATATAGAAAGAAGCGCATAACAGATGGGCTGGGAATATATAGCAGCCATCAGGGAAGCGGCGGTCAAAGACCCATGCGCCACATGCAAACGACGGTCGGGGGTCGGCGCGTTACTTCAAGAATGACGCTCCAGTCCCCATCCGTCACTCCCTTCAGGATTCCAGCTCAAGAGGCACTAAAGGGCATGTAACGGTGGGGGCCCTGCGCGTTACTTCGAAGCAACGCGTGGGGTCACCGCCGTCACATCCACCCGAAGCTCAAACCACCTATCAGCGTTCTAAATGATAGCAGGCGAAGTGACGGCCCGGTCTAGGCGCGTCGGACCGAAACAACGGTCGGCCGACTGGCCGTCGGGCACATCGCCTGACCAAAACTACGGAAAATAGTTGATGAGTAATGGATGGGAGCCCCACCGTTACTCTCCAAGTAACGCACCCCCAATGGGCCGCTATTTGGAAGTGACGCGTCCGCTATGGACCGTCAGGTAAGTGACGGTTCCTGGCAGGACCGTCACTGCACCTGGGTTACGGGCGGGTACGGTTTATAAACCGAAGCCCTCCCGGACGGCTGAAAACGCCGGGTATCGACGAAAAACCTGATAACCTGTCAAACCACGCATGCTAGACAACAATTTAACATCTAAATCTAGCACATGCAAGGCCTAAAACGCATTAAACTCAAGATTTAGGCTAAAACCCCAAAAATGGAAATATGAACATCATGCATGCTACGGGGTGCTAATCAACAAGCAGGCTAAGGGAAACGATCCTAGCAAGATCGAGATTCCATCCCCCTACCTTTCGCAAGCCGAAACGGAGGAAAAGGCCGCATGCACCGAGGTAGGCTCACCGAGCCTTCAAGCTCTAATCCGCTCCCACGATCACCGAACCACGCCGAAGTGGACACCTACGCGCTCCTCTCGACGCGAGGAATCCAACGGCGCCAACCTCGTCTCAATCCGACCTCGTCTCGCCCGCGTTCCCTAGAGAGGAGAGAGGGGCGATCGCACGGAGGAGAGAGAGAGAGAGAGTGGGAATGAGAGATCGACGGGGAGAAAGAGGGTGAGAGAGAGGGATTAAAAGAAAAAAGAAATTAAAATATATATAATATAATCATTATATATATTAAAATCTCATTAATTCTAATAACCCTCAAATAACTCCAAATAAATCCGGAAAAATGCCAGACAAATTCCTAAAAATCAAGGAAAAAGTCGGAAATTCCCGAACAATTAATAGAACAAATACCACGAAGGATCCATTAAGGCACGGGCCTTACAGCATATCTTCAATCACTTGATTTGTTCTTTCAGTTTGGCCATCAATTTGTGGGTGAAATGTTGTGCTAAAGTTTAGTCAGGTCCCTAATGAGTGTTGTAGACGCTTCCAGAATTGTTATGTAAAACGAGGGTCTCGATCAGATATAATTGTGACATGGACTCCAAGTAATTTAACAGTCTCCTACATGTATAAGGCTACTAGAATATCTACAGACCATCGACTCTTAATAGGCAGCAAATGTGCAGATTTTATCAGTTGGCCAATAATCACCCATATACCATCATGTCCGCCACTTGTCTTGGGCAAACCCATGATGAAATCCATCCATATGCTCTCCCAGTTCCACTCGGGAATTTCCAAGGGATGTAACTTTCCAGCGAGCTTTAAATGTTCGTGTAGATGCCTAATTTCAGAAATCCCGCGGACCTTGTCTAGCCATCATAGAAGTGACACTTTCTTCTGGATGATTGATAGTGTGGAGTCTCATCCTTGTCTATCTAGGTGAATTTTTTAAGGTATTATATATACATTTTTCTTGATCTCTAGGAGGCCAAAGACCTGGCTTCCTAGCCTTGCCAAGGCGGCCAAAGAGCTGGCCGCCCACATCCCAAGGCGGCCAGACTCCTAGCCACCCATACCTCAAGGCGGCCAGACTACTGGCCGCCTAGTTCCTAAAGATGGCCACTACCCTGGCCACCCATCTCCTTTGAACGGCCAGCCCATCAACTCCACAACCCGCCCACTCTGGGCACGTCCTCCGCAACCACTCCCACTCGGGAGGTCGAGGAGCATGAAGTCTCACGTGTTCCCACCTCCCAATTGGTCAAAGCTGACACGTAATCCATCTTCAAAGATTTTTGGAGGGAGGGAAAGCCCCTACATACAAAAACCCCATTCGAACCATCTCACAAGGGGTTGGACATTTTTCGTGAGGTGGGTGGGGCTAGACATTTTTGGAAGAGGAGAGGATGCTAGTTCGAAGCCCAGAGGGCTGTGAGTACGAGAGCACCTTCCCCAACCTTCCCCTGGAACCATAACTCAAAGTCGAAGAGCTCCACAGGAGAGAGCTTCATCCACGTTGAAGGCGGCTATCGACATGGTCGCCCGCCCTTTTTCAACGGCCACATAGTTGGCCACCTCCTATTGGTCGACAGGCAAACCCCATCTTTCTTCCTTGGTCTCCATTTTGCTGCATTTCAGTTTCTCTTAGTACATTACATGCATATTAGACTTGCCTAGATCACTTTATTTAAGGAGGTTTTCCTAATCGAAAACATAGGGAAGGTAGATGGTCGAAAGGCTCGGCCACCCCCCTTCCCAGTATGATCACCCCCATTTACATGTTTTTCTCTTTGATTTGAGCATATACTACACTATCACAGTCTAATGGGTTTGTTTTTCGTTATTTGCTGGATAACTTGCAGGAACTTCGTCATTGACTAGCAGAGCTCCGTGTTCCTGGCTGGCCGAGAGCGAGGACAAGAAGAACCTACATATCCCATTTCAAGGGCATTGCGATCATCCTACCCTTGTGAGGCTCAGGTATAAGCCTCTGGCGATCACTCTATTTCTTTCTTTCTAATCCGTGCACTGTAAGCAGTAACAGTAGTTCAGAGGGAGGCACACGAGGCCGCACAAACCCTCGCCGGCACCCTTCCGACGATCATGGTGGGACCCTCTTGCCCACTGTGAGTCAATTAGTTTGAAGTCTACTACATTTATTTTCCAGCAAATAGCATTTTCCTATTTTTATTTGGATTTTAGTTGCTTATTGCGCCTACTATACAATTGGTTCACCTGCGGGGCCAAAACAGGTGGTGGCCAGGTTTCTAGCTGCCCAGGTCTCAAGGCAGCCAGAGACGTGGCCGCCCACCATCCGAGGAGGCCAAAGATCTGGCCGCCTAGGTCCCAAGGTGGCTAGGTACCTGGCCGCCCAAGTCCTCTGAGCGGCCATTAAGTTGGTCGTCTCCCGTTCGTGTTTCTGCTTCCATTTCAGTCTTGTTTGCGTAGTTTACCTTTTGTTTTGCATACTTTTGGTTCTGTTTATTCTAACATTGTAGGTTTGAGTCCAGGGTTGGCTTAGGAAGAGCTGACATCACACGGATTAGGAACACCCTCCCTTTGCTTTGGACTCTTCACCCGGGGATTCCCACTCGGGTGTAACTAGTCCTTTTCAATTGGGAACCTCCGTAAGTCTCCGCGAACCTTGGATTCCCACACGGTCGCCGGGCAGGTTATACCTTGAAGTCCTATTAGTTTTCCTAAAGGGTTTGAGTGAGATTTATCTTAGGATTGTCCCGGAGTTTGGCCTTGATCCCCCTAGAAAATTTCATTCTCATCTAATAGGGAATAGATTCAAATTAGACTAATCACGAGATTAACCTAAGCTAAAAATTTGGGGCGCATTGTTTTAAATACATGCTTGCTATTAGATACAAATAATTCAATCCTAATTGGCCTTAAAAATTCCACTTCAATTTCTAAAATTGATTAGGTCGAGTTATAATGGCTCAATGTTATTCTAACATGCATGTTGTTGACGAGGATGACCTTGAATTCTATGACACACAAACCCAACTTGATGTTGAGGAAGATACGCCCAATGCCTTCATTGGGATGTGTCAATGTTCACAAATTATTCGTAAGAACCAAAGCACAAGTAGTGAGGAATCATCCTTCGAAAGTCAAGAGTCCATCAATGCCAAAACCCCGTCGATTCTTCCAAAGGAAGACCAAGACCTAGCTAGGGTGTTATCTCGATACTCCCCTAACTATTTGGTTGCTCTTGCTTCTCAAAGAAGATCACATTTCACTCCTCAATCCATTCCTAAGAGATCTCCAATTCCAATGTCAAACTCATTCAAGAAGACTCCCCTCCGTGTTCCTAGTCAACCTAACCATCCTCTTTACCCTCAAGGGGTTGCATCCTCTCCAATATCTCATGCTATGCATAATGTCAATGCACCCCTTGGGCAATCCAATCTCATATCCCGATAAGAGGTGGAAAGATATATCCAACAAGTGGTTGTCGAAAGTCTCCCCAAACCTCAACCTTACTCCTTCACTAGCTATTGCAAACATCCGAATGCTTATTTTCCCCCGGGTTTCAAAGCCCCCAAATATCGGAAGTATGATGATTCCACGGATGCACACGAACATCTTTCTTACTTTCTTATGGATTCTCATCAATGACTTTATGATCGGGTCCTCTTAGTTCATCTCTTTCAAAAATCTTTAGAAGTAGAAGCCCTTAGGTGGTTGGTTCTCTTCACTCCAGGCCATTGATCTTATCAACTTTGACATTGTGTCCGAGTGTTTCATCGCTCAATTCAGCCACATGGCTAGTATAGCTCCCACACTCACAGATCTTATCATGGAAAATATGAAGCCCAACGAGGACTTCATTCACTTCACTAATCGGTGGAGAGCTATGGCTTCTAGGTCTCGGATCGCCATCCTAGAATCTCAAGCCATCACTATTTTAGTCAATAACACAACTCCTCAGCTCCGTGCTATCCTGATGCTTAGTGAATTTCACACATTCGCTCAGCTCTACAAAAGAGCTCATATTGTCCAAGCTCAACTAAAGAACTCCTTATTTTCATTCTTCCTTGATGATTGTGATGTCCC
The DNA here is from genome assembly GCA_022559845.1 of Amorphophallus konjac. Lineage (NCBI taxonomy): Eukaryota > Viridiplantae > Streptophyta > Magnoliopsida > Alismatales > Araceae > Amorphophallus > Amorphophallus konjac. The sequence goes on from JAHNEJ010000183.1 coordinate 16,034, forward strand.
AACCTCGGAAGGAGCAAGTTCCAATGAACATATCAATCCCTTTAACCAGCCTTCTAATCTCTCCAACCATGAGGTTGCCACTGCAAGCCGTGGGGCGCCTACAAGAGGAATGGGGAATGTCCCCAACTCATTTCCTTTCCATCAATCACCTCATGTTCCATCCTACACCCAAGAAATGTTAGATATGGTTACGGACAATCAAGAATCTAGGCTAATGGAAAGAGGACAACATTGGCAATATGATAAATAAGAAGTGGCGAATGACCAACCCATAGTGCGCTCGGATGTAGGGAACATAATTGGCCATGGACAAGGGAAAAGACCTTTGGTCTTGATCCGACCCAAGAGTGAACCACCCCAAAAAAGCCAAGACACCCCTCCTTCTACTCCAAGTCCACCTGAAGGGGCAAGGCCCTTAGTTCTCATCTTGCCTAAGGGCTCATCTACTCGGCAGTCAAATCAAGGTGTCTCTTCTCCGCTCATGGCGGAGGATCACTCAACTTCATCCACTATTCACCAAGACACCTCGCGGGAAGAGCTACTATCATCTCTTGATTTCATCAAACTAGCTCCAACCCCGACCAGATTGCCAACCCAGTTTGAACCAGTCCCTATTGTTGATGAGTCATTTGTGACCCCTACCCCATTCGATTGGGAGCTGGATTTACTCTCCCAAATCAAGATGAGTCAGATGCTGGATTTACTCTCCCAAATCAAGATGTCATTCCAACTTTCCAATCCAGCTCTCCAGATATCCCTATCCCTCAGGTTGGTCCTACTTTAGATATTCTGGCCTACATCTCCACAGTGTTAAACCTGGTCATGTTCATGTCGTCAAAGGATGAGGAGCCCATCATCTCCACCTTAGATGCCCACCAATGTACTCCATCCCCTGAATTCTTAGAGTCACATGTACCTAAGGAGAAACCTCAAGATATAGGATGGCACATGATGTCCAAGATGGGTTATTCATATGGTGCAAGGTTAGGGAAAAAATAACAAGGAATTAAAGAGCCGATTAAGGAAAATGGAACACTTGAGAGATTTGGATTAGGGTGTCAACCAACCAAGGACAGCAAAAATGAATCAACAAGGTGGAATTTGAATAATCATTTTGTGAAGGAGTCCCGTCCACTAGAAGAGAGGATCACAAATGTAGAGATGTTCCATGAAGAGGAACATGTGGATCCAAAAAAAAAGCCCCATGATGTAGACATAGAGGATCTAGGATTATTAAAACTATTATCTGAAGAATCCTTGTCCCACCCGATAACCCAAGAAGAAATTCATGAAACAAAAGGAGAACTGACTTTGTTAGTCATCCTCTCTTTTCTATTCCTCTTGTTCACATCCTTCAAATGTGGTTCCATCTTCAAAGCTGATCAATCCCAAACAGAAGGACCTGAAGCTATCATTGAGAAGCCCACTCTTGGGGCAAAACTCTCAGACCATGAACCCCTAGCTCAGGAACCTTATCCACTACCCTTAATCACACAACTCCAATCAACAGCCCTACCAGGGGCATTTGCCTTATACATAGTAGGTTAGAATTAGCTCTAGAATGATAAGATGGATGAACTATTGATCTAGAAGGGAGGTGAATAGATCAACCCCAATTTTTGATTCTATAGCAGTAAATAAAATGCATAATGAAAATTCTACTGTGAAACAAGCTAACAATTCAAATTGAAGTAAACAACGAGTATATTCAATGAAGAAATGTTGTCAATCACATAGACTACTAGATGATATAATGATCAGCTGATGAGCATTCAAATTGACACCTCAATCTGGTACTAGGTGGAGGTTGATTCATAAATCTCGTCATGCAGAAGGCAATTTTCCAGATAGGTGTAACCTATCCTTCAGACTACTTTCTTTGATATACCACTAAGATGTCGATCGATAGGTAGATATACGATACAGAGACTACTAAATAGATCGAGACAAGGCAAGCAATCACACACATGAGACGAATCAAATTTAAGGTGGTTCGATCTCAATCATGAGATCTACATCCACCCCTCACTCAACCGAGTGAGTCTTCTGCTGAAAACACAGCTTAGAGCCGCTAATACCACAGCTTACAAACGGTTGAGCTTCACAGTTTGCTATCCGAGGAAAACTCCTCGCCCCTACCTCATAGCTTGGACTTCTAATTACACAACTTACAAATCGTTCAAGAACAAACTAATAGAAACGAAAGAAATAACAAGGACAGAATGTAAGATATAGCTCTCTCGCGAGCTATTGACTCTGGATTTGATCCAGAAGTCGAGATTAACACAACTTCTTCTCAAGCTCTCTCTTCTCTCAGACTTCTTCTCCTTCTTCCGATACTCTGTTGTCTCTCTCTCTTCTCTGAACTCAGAACTCCTACTCTCAGACTCTCCTCAGCTTCAGAAACTCTGACGCTCAAACTAGCAGTGGCTCTTGTAAATTTCGTCTCCTTCTCTCTCGTTCTACCTCTCTTCTCTTTCCTCTACCTTTTCTATATTCTTCTGTTTTCTTCTCTCTTTTTTTCTTCTATTTTTTCTATATTCTTCTATTTTCTTATCTCTTCTTCTCCTATTTTTTCTATATTCTTCTATATTCTTCTCTCTTTTTCTTCTGTGTTTCTCTCACATAGCTCGATCTCTATTTATCCCTTCGAATGTGAATCTTGTGGTCCCCACAAGATTCTAATTGGGTGCGTGGAGGGAACGCTCCCGCCCAAAGCTTTCTTCTAAAAAGTGCAGTTCGAATGATCTACGTGTCAGGTGCAGAAGGAATGGTTATTCCACGTGGTAGAAAATTCTGTTTGGCTCCCATCCTTGGATTACATGCCAGTCAGGGTCACTTTTGAACCATGTGACTTTTATACTTCTTCAGTTGATAGGTTGCCTTCGAACTTACTTTGATGTTCCTGTGAAAACGGATATGAAGATTCATCATTAACTTCATTTTCATGTAGCTAACGAGATATCAAAGTAAATGATCATAGAATGCAGATTTTAAGCATATCATGAAAACAAGCTAAATCATATGAATGAATGTGTGAAGATGAGCATATACATCGATGCACAAACAAAGTGCATTGACCTATCATACTGACATGTAGGAAAGAATGCAAAAGGATTGCAATAAAGCATCAACCTGTATTTTATACAGGTAGACCTTATTGAGTCAGAAAGACTGTATCTGCATTAGTGCACATACATAGTGCATCGACCTGTCAATGCACAAGCCCGCACTTTATGTAGTACAACATCGACGTGCCACTGAGGTGTGTCAACCTGACCTGGTGAGGTACAATGAAATGCTTAAAGCATCGACACATGGCATTACAACATCGACCTGACTTCTAAGCAGATGCACAAGGTGCATCGACCTTATGAACATGATAGCCTTTTATCGCATCGACTTTATACTGTAATTGTTGGCTCATTGTCGCATAGCAGCATCGACCTGACTACAAAGTGCATTGACCTAATAATGCATGACTTCTACAACCACATCGACCTGCTAGGCCAAGATGCGTAGATGCATTGATCTGTCAGGCAATATGCATGAATATGCTTCGAATTGATGTTCTTTACACTAGAAGATTCATCGACCTGATTATGAGCATAGTCATATTTTGACTTAAGGAAAGACTCAAATCAGCACGTTTTGCCAGTGTCAATCAATTCGAAATCAATTCGTCACAGTTTTGTTGGCATCAAAACTAGAGGGAACACAACATTCCCCCCATTTTTGATGATGGCAACACTGTTACACTTCAATAACAATACTGAGAATACTGTGAGTCAGAATATATAAAGAACATAGACAAAATCATTATGAGACAGATTTGGAATCCAGTTCATAGCTCACTCTCCCCCATGTCTCATCTCTCCCCCATACATGTTAGACTCATATGACTTTCCTTTAGAAGATAGGAAACAAATCAAACTCACAATTCAAAAAGAAGAAGCTTAACTTTCTTTTCACAATTCATACTGAAGAAGCTTAACTTTCTCTCCCCCTTTGCCATCAGCAAAAAAATTGATAGAGACAATGAGAGCTCGACAAGGAAGTGACAGAAAGTTTCAAAGTAGGGAGAGCACAGGAATGAATATGCTCACCATCTGATTCAACCTTCATTAGCTTAGCATACATAGTTCAGATTCTTCTTTCTATAAGAATTCACATAATGCAACCTTGATAGATATTTGGTTTAAGAAAGATGAATGTAGAGTTCAGTAATTAAGCTCTTTGAATAATTTTACATTAGCAGTTAATAGCAATAAACCAGAACTACATAGTGATGTTAGGTTCAATCTCACTTCATCTTACTCATTCAAACTCAATGAAGTTCTTAGGAATGACTTATGACATGTCTTGAGATTAAACATTTTTGACAGTTTTGATTTTTCACCTCAGGGTTACATCATGATTTTCTTTTACTTTTTGCTCATAATTTTCAGAACAGTCAGGTATAGTCCATACCTTTTAACATAAGGGTACACATTGATTAGATGCCAGTACCCCTAGTTACTCAGTAGAATTTACCACTCTGTTTCATTTTTTAGAACATTTCGGTATAACTTACACATTTTTACGTAAGGGTACACGTTGATTAGACGTCAGTACCCCTAGTTACTCAGTGAAACTAACCATTCTGTTTTAATTTTTGAATAGAGATAACTAAAATACTTCATGACATAGGTTCTCTTCATATTTTTAATGAAGGACCAAGTTTCTCGGTGCACTTAGCCATTGCTCTGCCTATAGAGTTGTTGACTCATAGTTTTGACAAGGCTGTGCTTTGGTTTTACAGAAGTCTTTTTGTTTAAAAACAATACACAGTCCAAGTTTCTGGACCAAGTTTATCATGAATGTTAAAATTTCAAATTCTAAAAGATTTTACAAAACATATCATGTCAGATGTGGTTGATGGCTATTAATTGTGAACTGCAACCTTTTCATTAAGTTTAATCTTTAAACTCTTTAATTCATTACACCTAAACCATCAAATTTCCATGGTGCATCATAGAATCTTATATGAAAGATTTTTGATTTTCAGTAGCTCAAAGTAATTAATTGAAGATCAGATTGTCAAAATTTCATGTTCAAAAGAAGTTCAGGATTTTGCAAGACATTTCAGTGGACAAGAAGCTGATGCCAAGTGACAAGGTGTCACGTGATAAGATAGATATAAAAGATAAATATATCGGTCCAACTAAGATTATTCAAATCAAGACCAGTGAAGAATTCGGTTGACTGAAAAAAGACATAATTAGAACTAAAGACACAGGAAGTGATAGACAAAACATTTGCGAAAAGGTGTCGACTCTGGGTGTCGAAAAAAAATCACATATGCCTTTATGCAACATCATGGACATGATCTAACTCAATCTCTGAAGAACCTCCCATGAACTCTTCTATCAACATACAAGACAGGATGTACACAAGATGTTTTTGACACAAACTCCCCATATCTATATGCACTACTACTTTTCACAACATTTAAAGCCTATGTATGAATGTAGACTGTCATGACCAAAACAAGATGAATAGAATGCAATGTAAGGTATGCAATGACAACTACATTCTTCTTGTACTAACAGCGTGAAACATGTACATTTTCAATATGAAATACAGAAGGCATTTATTCCATGCTAGAAAACTCAAGCAATCAGTTATCATGCTGAAATTTACATAAACCAAGTTCTCTTTTTAAGAATTTAAATCTTTCATTACCAAGAGGTTTAGTAAATATATCAGCAATATATTTTTCTGATTCTACAAAGTTAAGTTCAATTCAATTTCATTCTTACTTACTTCATCTCTCAAAAAGTGATGTTTTATCTATATGTGCTTAGTGCTTAGTCCGGGAATGATAAACATGATTTTTAGTTAAGGAAATAGCACTAGTGTTATCACATAAAATAGGAATGCACCCAAGATTTATGTGATAGTCGCTAAGTTGGTGCTTAATCCATAGTACCTGGGATGCACAGTTTCCTACTGCAACATACTCAGCTTCAGCAGTAGAAAGAGCAACAGTGTATTGCTTCTTAGATGCCCAAGACACTAGACACCCACCTAGTTATTGACAATACCCACTAGTACTTTTTCTATCTATCCTACATCCTATATAATCTGCATCAGTGTAAGCTATCAGTTCTAGCACACACCTACCAGGATACCATAATCCTAAATCAAGGGTGTCAGATAGATATCTAAAAATCCTTTTTACTGCACTCATGAGTGATTCCCTAGGACTAGCCTAAAATCTAGCACATAAACACACATAAAATTGAATATCTGGTCTAGATGCAGTAAGATAAAGCAAGGATCTTATCATACCTCAATCAGTTTTGAAATAAACCAGTTTACCTTCTGAGTCAGTATCAAGACTAGTTGATGTACCCATTGGTGAAGTGATTGCCTTGAGGTTTTCCAACTTGTACTTCTTCAACAGATCCTTGATGTACTTGACTTGAGTGATGAAGCTTCCTTCTGAAGTTTGACAGATCTACAGTCTAAAAAAAAATTTCAGTTCTCCCATTAAACTCATTTCAAATTCATCAGTCATTATATTATAAAAATCCTCACACATGGATGGTTTAGTTGACCCAAACACTATGTCATCTACATAAATTTGAACAACAAGAATGTCCTTGTTATCTACCTTAGTGAATAGGGTTTGATCAACCTTACCTCTTGAAACACCTTTACCTGTGAGGAATGAGCTCAACCTGTCGTACCAGGCCCTGGGAGCTTGCTTCAATCCATACAGTGCCTTATCAAGCTTGTACACATAGTCAGGGAAGTCAGTACACTCAAAAATAGGAGGTTGTTTGACATAAACATCCTCTTTTATTAGACCATTTAAAAATGAAGATTTGACATTCATCTGCTGAAGTTTTATTCCTACACTACATGCAATTGCAAGAAGTATTCGAATTGCTTCAAGCCTGGCTACAAGAGCAAAAGACTCTTCAAAATCTATCCCAAACTCCTAATTATACCCCTGTGCCACTAGCCTAGCCTTATTTCTAACAATTATACATTGTTCATCTGTTTTATTTCTAAAAACCCATTTTGTGCCTATACTGGAGCCATGTGTAGGTTTAGGAACTAGGTGCCATACCTTGTTCCTCTCAAATTGACTAAGTTCATCATGAATGGCATTAATCCAATGTTCATCTTTTAAGGTATTTTTAATATTTTTGGGTTCTACTTGTGAGACATGAGCAAATGAATTAAGTTCATTTTCAATTCTGAAGTCAGACCTAGGTCTAGGGGGTTCATTCAGATTACCAATAACATACTCTAAACGGTGGTCTCAAGTATTCTAATGTTGGTAAGCTGATTACCTGAGTTGCCCATTACCTCCCCATGAATTCCTGATTCTTCAATCTCATCTTCAGCTCCTTGTTCTGAACTTTGCAGTTCTTTATCTTCTAGTATCTCACCTTCATCCTCATCCCTACAAAGATCAGTTTTAGTCTTGTTAGATATCTCATCAAAAACTACATGTGGTGATTCTTCAACTGACTCAGTTTTATAATTATATATTCTATAAGCACGAGAGGTTTCAGAGTACCCCAGAAAAATACCTGGATCACTCTTAGCCTCAAACTTATCAAGGTCTCTTTTAAAGTTAACATGAAAAAATATTTAGATCCAAAAACCTTGAAATGAGCTAGTGAGGGTTTCTTACCTTCGAAGATTTCATACAGAGTCTTTTGTGTAGAATGTCTTACCATAGCCCTATTGATAATGTAGTAGGATGTGTTCACAACTTCAGCCAGAAACTTTCTTGGTAAGCTACTCTCCACCAACATAGTCCGAGCATTCTCTACCAAAGTCATATTTCTTCGTTCAACTACTCCATTTTGTTATGGAGTTCTTGGTGAAGAGAATATGAGGATTATTCCATTGTCCCTGTAAAAATCATCAAACTATGAGTTTTCAAACTCACCACCATGATCTGACAGAGTGCTGGATTTGGAATTCTTACCATCTTGATTTATTCTATAGAAGAATTCTTGAAATTCACTAAAAGCATCATTCTTGTGAGTTATGAAAAACACCCAAGTATACCTAGAGAAGTCATCTACAATGACAAAACCATATCTTCTACCAGTTAAACTAGCTGATCTAGTGGGTCCAAACAAATCCATATGAATCAGCTCAAAAGGTTTAGAAGACAAGTTTTCAGTTCTAGACTTAAATGACTTCCTAGTCTGTTTTTGTTGAGTACATGCCTTACAGATTTTATTATTCTTTTTGAATGATATTTCCGGTAATCCCTTAACCATGACAAATTTATTCAGTTTATGCAACATTTTGTAACTAGCATGACCTAACCTACGATGCCAAAGCCATGCTAACCTACGATGCCAAAGCCATGCTAAGTCATCTTTATTTGCAGTTAGATAGATTTATTTGTGCAACATCATCTAAATCAACCAAATAAATGCTATTGACTCTTTTTCCAGTGAATTTTACAGTTTCTGAATTAGTTTCATAGATAGTGCATGCATGTGAGTCTAAAACTACTTTTGACTGATACTAAAAAGATTATATGCAAGACCTTAAACAAGTAACACATCTTTTATGCAACAAGATGAACACATACTGTAATACCATGGGTCTATTGGATCCTTATCAGAGAGCTTTCGGATCGCTTTTATGGGTCCTGAGTTGTGTTTTACGATCCACGTAGGTTTTTCTCTCGTACTAGTTACGGAACCCAGTGGAGAGTTTACTATTGAGTTCATCGACTCAAGGACACTACAGTTGCGTTGTGCTCCTTCCGAGGATCGTTTAGACTATTTTTACATATTCTTTTGAATTAGCGCATTTTCGGGCTAAAAATCAGATTTTTTTGAAAATTGCCTAATTTCCTATTTTCTTTTCCCCTTTTCTTCCCTCACCTCTCTCCTCTCTCTTCTCTCGCCGTTCACTCTCTCTCCCTCTGTTCTCTCTCCTCTTTCCCCCTCTACTCCGACTGTAGACGGAGGAGGCTCGGGGATGCTGTGGAGACGTCATGGAGGTGGTCTGGAGCGTGCTGGCGTGAAGATTGGAGCTTGGTGTTGGCGCGATCCCGTTCGGTGGATTCGAAGCCGACGGTTGAGCTCGTGCGATGATTTTCGGCGTAGTTTATTCGCTTCGGCGTGCGAGAACTTCGGTGGAGGTAGGGAGATGGATGCTCTACTTCTCTTCTATGTTCCCTCGTGATTTTAAGCTGAACGGTGTGAGTATGAGTGGGGTTTATCACGTTTTGGTGAAATCATGCTTCGGGGGGTGTGAGATGAGTTCACCTTTAAGGCGACTAGTTTTAGTCTAGATGGTTTCATTCGAACCCCTAGCATGTTGGGAATCCATTCCCGCCAGTTTTACTGCATTTGGTCGAGAATCGGAGTCGATATGAGCCCGACTACCTTCATGACTCATTTTGGGTCGATTCATGGGAGTCACCCGTTCCTTGTGTTTTTGGACGTGGTTTGGATCCCTTCCGATATGTGGAAGACGTATATTGTGTTTAGGAAAGTTTTCCCTTAGTTTTAGGGTGAACGAGGCGTGGAAAGGCCGGGTTTTGGCCCTTCCTATGGTTTTCCTGCCGTAACGCCTTGGCGATCGTACCAGAGACCATTTGGGTGCCTTTAGCGGTCCAGTGGTGACTGTTTGGGTTCTTTGTCAGTTCTAAGTCGGTTAGGGTCTTAGCGGTCATGCGATAGACCGTTTGTGTTGGCTAGCGGCCCATTGGAGGACAGCTAAGCTCTGTGAAACGGTATATTGGAGATCTCTAGACTATGTGTGATAGGTCAGTTTGGCCAAGCGGTCACGCGATAGACCGCAAGGTTGGCCTTGGCGGCCCTTTAGGATACCGCTAGGCTTTGTTTATGTCGGTTCAGTGGGTTTTTAAGTCGATTCGGGCTAGCGGTCCTAGCACCGACCGCATGGTGTTCTTAGCGGCCCTTTTGGAGACCGCTAAGCTTTGTTTATGTGGTTTGACCGGTTAAGTCTGTTCGGGGGTTGACTAGACTAAGCGTGTCACGCCCCGAGCCTTTATTACAGTGGAAGACTAACTCGGGAAGCGCGGACAGCCGGCATGGTAAGCCTCTTGCAAGCAAGAATGATCAGAGCGTAAGACAATCATACACATAAATGTAATTGCACAATATTTACTCAAACTCCAACTTTATTTCATAATAATCAAATATTCAAATACAACCACTAATTCAACTTATTCCAATCTATCAGACTCAAGAAATAGGAAAATTACAGACTCAATCTAAACAATGTAGACCTTCCTAAGTCTTCACTCTCATCTTGACAATACTTTCATTCACTCTCGGACCCGCTACTTGTATAACCCGAATCCGAATTCGAATCACTTCCATCTCCTGAAAAGATTGGAAATAGGTAATGAGCACACTTGCCCAGTAGGTATCTTCGCATCAACATGAAGGCACTATTAAAGTAATTAACAATTTAGCTCTAAAGAAGAAGGTAAAAATCATGCGAATGCGATCAATGACGCGATTAAACCAAAGTAACAAGACGATCAAGTAAGTTAGAATGAGAGCAAGTACGAACTAGCAAGAATGTAACAAGAACATGATATTGGCCTTTTATGAACAAGAATGTATCGAGAATGTACTAGCAAGTCACATAATCATCACTCTAGTATCTTTTGCTGATAAGCAAGTACTTCGTGAATTTTTGTGAATATCAAGCAAGAAAGTCATGTACAAGAATGTCATGTCATGCCGTATTGTGGATTTTCACTTATTTATAAAGAAAGTACTCCCAGCGTAATGCGACGCCAATAGCATCATAGCCCATGGTTTATAATAGTATGTTTCTGACAATCAGCCGAGGGGACTAGCATAGAGCCCTTGAACACAATCAGTGCTCGATCGCATCTTTAAGTATAAATCAAGCTTTTTCCATGCATGTAACAATAAAGTATGGCCAAGAATGTAATAAGTTCAATAAGCTCATGATAACAATAATTCAATGATTGAATGCTTTAATAAGAATCATGAGAAATCAAGAATGACTTAAGCAAGGTTATGCTTATGGAAATAAATCGGCAGCATAACGGTACATTCTTTATTTTACATTCATTATTTTTGGTTTCTTGATCAATATGATAAGTTCTAGATCATCAATAGTCCATCTAGAAACCTTGGAATATCAACCCTTGGTCCACCTTGGGTTAAAATACTCAAGCAGTGTGACGGTCGTGTACTGGGCAGTTACATGATGTGACGCTCCAGTATTAGGCCGTTACATTAGTCTGAATCCAGAACCAAGAAATCGGACTTAGTTGAATGTGACGGTCGTATATTGGGCCATTACTTGTGCTTGACGGTCCAACATAGAGCTGTTACATTACTGATAACCAAAAATATCGATAGTGTAATCTAATCAATGGGCTTTAATGGTACAACCAACTCGACATCCTAGTGGAAATCACAGGCTCGCGGAGAATTACGGAGGCCTTGCAATAAGATTTCCCAGTCCATTGGAAGGAATATCCAATAGTGAGGTCCTCATGTCCAAGAATAATGTTCCTATAGTGCAATGTGAACTAATGGATAACATACCGGAATATGCGCCATATACTTAAAGAAATGACTCTATTGATAAAGAGAACGTGCAACGATGTCAAACCATGAGAAAACTCCGTCAATACAACATTTGAAAAATCATGATTTAAATACAAAACTATAGAATTTTGGCACATGAAATTAACATAACTTAAAATAACCTAAGACACATTAATCATACAATTTGATTATGAATCAGTAACTAAACTTGAAGTCATGATAACAGGTCCAACTTAGCTATCTAAGCTTATTTATAAGTAAACTTAACTGGTTATTATTCTGCCCTGGGCCTGGCAGAACACATGTGTTTGACGGTCTAGGATAGGCACGTTACAGTGCTTGTGATGGTTTATCGAGGGGCCGTTACAGTGGTGTAACGCTCCTGCTAGGGTGCCTCAGAGACAATAGAACAATAAAACACAACCGGGTGTGACGGTCTATCGTAAGGCCGTTACATTCATGTGACGGTCTTACGTTGGTGCGTTAGAGAATCTGCTGGCAGTAAACTAAGTAAAGGTTTATGAAATCATAACATGTCTGGAAATCAAAATACTACCACTGTCCTAGTCATAATAACGAAGTATAGGCCAACTATATGCATGGGTTTAGTGAATAGACAGGATAATATCTTTTAATTTCCATTTAGGGCTAAGAGATGCATGAATGTATAGAACTATTAGATCATGAAATTCTTAGTCTAGAATGCATGAAATCAAGCACAACCAGAGGGCTTTTATTCCTAACAAGTTGTTTTTGCCAATCATGAGATAACCTACCTCTTCTAAAACCTTTAAACTTTGAATTTGATGCTAGGTGCTACCCGTAGTCCCTTGTACTTCTTATGATAAATCAGCAACTTCAATCTGCTATATTTCCTCAGCCTCTTGACCTAAGGATGTGAAATTTTGAGGGTAAGAAGATGAAACTATTGGGAACAAAAGTTCTATAGGATTGAACTCTAATTACCTCATTTAGACGTCCTAATCTCGGGATCTTCAGGGAACTTGCGTTTAGATTCCTGAGTTGCTAAGGTTGAATCAGCAACTTTGGAAGCTTCTATCTCCTCGGTTGCTTGATCTCCTAGCATGAAATTTGGAGAGCTATTAGTCTAATGTATTATAAACAAAAAGTCATAAGGAACTTATCCGAAATTATGACTCCTTACCTTGATTCTTCATGAGCCAAAAGTAAGGGTCACTCAGTTCAGAACTAGGTCCTATTTATAGGGTTTTGAAGATTAGATCGAGTCTAGAGTCCTTAATTTCCCAGAACCTAATCCCTAAGAGTCCTTAGTAATGTTATGAGCTCTCCCAAGTCGATCTCTTGTAGATAATATCTGAAAGTTCTAATCTTTTTGCTCGTTCTTCCTTTCATGGAACTAACAGAGTGTAACGCATCCAGCTTGGTGCGTTACAGGGCTGTGGCGGTCGCCCGATAGACCGTTACATTCAACGTGTATAGAGTTTCAATTTCATAAAACTCTTTTATTCGTTTATCCGCATAATTATCTTATATAAATAGTATTTATCTTTAAAATACGTGAATAAGCTAATTACCCTTCTAGAATATGGGCCAAACTTGATGGGCTTGGTCCATTAACCTTTTGGATTATCTTTAAATAGGCTAGGTTAATTATTTAACTTAATTCGGCCTTATAATGACTTATTGATCTCATATTCTATTTATTAATTTATTTAGGCCTTTATAAATTCCATAAAATAATTAAATAGTCCTAAAATAATTTATAAAAATTCTGGGGTCTTACACCCTCCCCCACTTAAGAGAATCTGGTCCCCAAATTTAATATATGGATTTTCGAGAGTGCACTTACAGTTAAATAATTCTGGAAACCTTTTCCGCATGGCTGCTTCGGTTTCCCAAGTTGCTTCATATGGTCATATTTTCTTCTTGAATCTTGACCATAGGAATAACTTTATTTCTTAGTTGACGCACTTCCCGTTCCAGAATCTTTATTGGCTTTTGTTCGAACGTCATATCCTTCTGAATCTCTAGATTGTCATAAGTGATAATATGGTCAGGATTATATACATACTTCTTCAGCATAGAGACATGAAATACGTCATGAACTCCTGCTAATTGTGGAGGTAAAGCCAGTTTGTAAGCCACTTCACCAATCTGTTCAAAAATTTCAAATGGGCCAATAAATCTTAGAGTTAGCTTTCCTTTAATGCCAAATCTTCGAATACCACGACCTGGAGAAACCCTTAAATATACATGATCTCCTACCTGAAACTCCAAGTCACGTCTTCGATTGTCAGCATAAGACTTTTACCTATCTTGTGCCATTTTCATTCTTTCTTGAATGAGCTTGATCTTCTCTGTAGAATCCATGATGAGATCGGGGCCTAGAAATTGCTTTTCCCCTATTTCATTCCAACATATTGGTGATCGACAGCTTTTTCCATATAATGCTTCAAAAGGTGTCATTCGTATGCTAGCCTGATAGCTATTGTTATATGCATACTCTACTAGAGGCAAGTGATCATACCAACTACCTCCAAAGTCGATAGCACAAGCCCTGAGCATATCTTTTACTATCTGATTCATTCTTTCCGTTTGACCATCTGTTTGTGGATGAAAAGCTGTGCTGAAATTCAATCTAGTCCTTAGTGAATGTTGTAGACCCTTCTAGAATTATGATGTGAATCGAGGATCTCTATCAGATATAATAGTGACTAGGACACCATGTAGTTTGACAATCTCCTTTATGTATAATGCTGCTAGAATATCCACAGACCATCGACTCTTTATTGGTATGAAGTGTGCAGATTTAGTCAATCGGTCTATGATTACCCATATTCCATCGTGTCCACCTCTTGTCTTAGGTAAACCCATAATAAAGTCCATCCCTATACTCTCCCATTTCTATTCGGGAATACTCAATGGGTGTAATTTACCTGCGAGTCTAAAATGTTCTACTTTTACTTGTTGGCAGGTGAGACAACGGGACATGAAATTAGCTATCTCTCTCTTCATATTGGGCCACCAGAAATTTCTTTTGAGATCTTGATACATCTTTGTTCCTCCTGGATGAATTGTGTATTTGGAATTATGCGCTTTATCTAGGATTAGTTTCTTCGTAGCCTCATGATCTGGTACACATATTCGACCCTTAAATAATAATCTTCCGTCATTTGGAAATAGAAAAATCCGACCTTTGTTCAATATTGGCTTTAATTTCTAGTAATGTAGGATCATCATTTTGCAGCTTGACAAGTTCTTCTATCAATGTAGCTTGAGCTCGGATATTAGCTATGAAAGAATCTTCTTCCTTTATGTCAATATCTAAATTCAACTGAGAAAATTGAGGAACAAGGTTAGTTACACTTATCATAAGACTTGATAGAATACCCATTGATTTTCTGCTGAGTGCATATGCTACAGCATTAGCCTTGCCAGGATGATTTTGAATAGCAAAATCAAAGTCCTTGAGATATTATAACCACCTCCTCTGCCTCATGTTAAGCTCCTTTTGAGAGAATAAATATTTCAAGCTTTTGTGATCCGAGTAGACCGTGAACTTTTCTCCATAAAGATAATGACGCCAAATTTTAAGGTAAAAATAATCGCTGCCAATTCCAAATCATGTACGGGATAGTTTTCCTCGTGACGTTTCAATTGTCTTGAAGAATAACAGATTACTTTTCCGTTCTGCATGAGAACGCATCCTAAGCCAATGCCAGACGCATCCGTATACACTTCGAATCCACCACCTTCCATCGGTAGTGATAGAATAGGAGCTGTGGTAAGATGATTCTTAAGAGTTTGGAAACTCTTCTCACATTCCTCTAACAGACAAAAGGATTTTCTTTTCTTGTGAGTCTAGTTAAAGGAACTGCTATCTTTGAGAAGTTCTTAATGAATCTTCTATAATAACCAGCTAGACCCAGAAAGCTTCTTACTTCTGATACAGTCGTTGGCCGGCTCCAATTTTTGACAGCTTCTACCTTAGAAGGATCCATAGCAATACCTTCTTTTGAAATAATGTGGCCTAGGAATGAGACTTCCTCGAGCCAGAATTCACACTTATTGAGTTTGGCATAAAGCTTGTGTTCTCTAAGTGTTTGTAAAGCTATTTTCAAATGTTGTTCATGTTCCTCTTTTATCTTGGAATATATCAAGATATCATCAATGAAGACGATGATGAACTGGTCTAGATATGACTGGAAGACATTGTTCATAAGTTGCATGAATGCTGCTGGGGCATTAGTTAACCCAAACGGCATCACTACGAATTCATAGTGGCCATAACGACTTCGAAAAGCCGATTTATAAATGTCATCTTCTTTAATTCTAAGTTGATGATAACCTGATCTGAGGTCTATCTTAGAGAAATATTCTGCTCTTGAAAGATGATCGAAGAGCTCATCAATACGCGGTAATGGATACTTGTTTTTAATTGTAAGCTGATTCAGTCACCGGTAATCGATGCATAGCCTGAGAGATCCATCCTTCTTTTTGACAAATAGGACAGGCGCACCTCACGGAGATGTGCTAGGTCTAATGAAGCCCTTATCCAGAAGTTCCTGCAACTACTTCTTCAATTCCTTAAGCTCTGTGGGGGACATCCTGTAAGGGGCTATAGAAACAGGTGTTGCTCCTGGAATGAGTTCAATAGTGAAGTTCACTTCCCTCTCGAGCGGTAAACTGGGTAATTCAGATGGAAACATGTCTGGGAACTCATTTACAATAGGGATGTCTGCTAAGATAATCTCCTTGGATTCGGCAACAATGACAGAAGCAAGAAAAGCTTCACATCCTTGCGAGATAAGTTTACAAGCGTGAAGAGAAGATATGATAGTAGGATGCTTCTTGTACTTGATGCCAAGAAAAGAGAATCTCGGAAGACCGGGCTCTACCCAATTCTCACATGGGTATGGAAATTTTTCCTTAGTTCATAGGTATGGGTCCTTACACCTTGGACTTTTCCTATGACATGATTCCTTTCCCTAAGTCCTGAGACTTAGGCTCTGATACTAACTTAACTGTCATGCCCCGAGCCTTTATTACAGCGGAAGACTAACTCGGGGAGTGCGGACAGCCGGCATGGTAAGCCTCTTGCAAGCAAGAATGATCAGAGCGCAAGACAATCACACACATAAATGCAATTGCATAATATTTACTCAAACTCCAACTTTATTTCATAATAATCAGGTATTCAAATACAACCACTAATTCAACTTATTCCAATCTATCAGACTCAAGAAATAGGAAAATTACATAGACTCAATCTAAACAATGTAGACCTTCCTAAGTCTTCACTCTCATCTTGACAATACTTTCATTCGCTCTCGGACCCGCTACTTGTATAACCCGAATCCGAATTCGAATCACTTCCATCTCCTGAAAAGATTAGAAATAGGTAATGAGCACACTTGCCCAGTAGGTATCTTCGCATCAACATGAAGGTACTATTAAAGTAATTAACAATTTAGCTCTAAAGAATAAGGTAAAAATGATGTGAATGCGATCAATCATGCGATTAAACCAAAGTAACAAGACAATCAAGTAAGTTAGAATGAGAGCAAGTACGAACTAGCAAGAATGTAACAAGAACATGATATTGGCCTTTCATGAACAAGAATGTATCGAGAATGTACTAGCAAGCCACATAATCATCACTCTAGTATCTTTTGCTGATAAGCAAGTACTTCGTGAATTTTTGTGGAATATCAAGCAAGAAAGTCATGTACAAGAATGTCATGTCATGCCGTATTGTGGATTTTCACTTATTTATAGAGAAAGTACTCCCACCGTAATGCGACGCCAGTAGCATCATACCCCATGGTTTATAATAGTATGTTTCTGACAATCAGCCGAGGGGACTAGCATAGAGCCCTTGAGCACAATCAGTGCTCAATCGCATCTTAAGTATAAATCAAGCTTTTTCCACACATGTAACAATAAAGTATGGCCAAGAATGTAATAAGTTCAATAAGCTCATGATAACAATAATTCAATGAATGAATGCTTTAATAAGAATCATGAGAAATCAAGAATGACTTAAGCATGGTTATGCTTATGGAAATAAATCGGCAGCATAACGGTACATTCTTTATTTTCCATTCATTATTTTAGGTTTCTTGATCAATATGATAAGTTCTAGATCATCAATAGTCCATCTAGAAACCTTGGAATATCAACCCTTGGTCCACCTTGGGTTAAAATACTCAAGCAGTGTGACGGTCGTGTACTGGGCTTTACATGATGTGACGCTCCAGTATTAGGCCGTTACATTAGTCTGAATCCAGAACCAAGAAATCGGACTAGTTGAATGTGACGGTCATATATTGGGCCATTACTTGTGCCTGACGGTCCAACATAGAGCTGTTACATTACTGATAAGCAAAAACATCGATAGTGTAATCTAATCAATGGGCTTTAATGGTACAACCAACTCGGCATCCTAGTGGAATCCCAGGCTCGCAGAGAATTACGGAGGCCTTGCAACAAGATTTCCTAGTCCATTGGAAGGAATATCCAATAGAGAGGTCCTCATGTCCAAGAATAATGTTCCTATAGTGCAATGTGAACTAATAGAGAACATGCCGGAATATGCGCCATATACTTAAAGAAATGACTCTATCGATAAAGAGAACGTGTAACGATGTGAAACCATGAGAAAACTCCGTCAATACAACATTTGGAAAATCATGATTTAAATACAAAACTATAGAATTTTGGCACATGAAATTAACATAACTTAAAATAACCTAAGACACATTAATCATACAATTTGATTATGAATCAGTAAC
Source organism: Amorphophallus konjac (assembly GCA_022559845.1). NCBI lineage: Eukaryota > Viridiplantae > Streptophyta > Magnoliopsida > Alismatales > Araceae > Amorphophallus > Amorphophallus konjac. The sequence goes on from JAHNEJ010000183.1 coordinate 34,407, forward strand.
TTAACTTGAAGTCATGATAACAGGTCCAACTTAGCTATCTAAGCTTATTTATAAGTAAACTTAACTGGTTATTATTCTGCCTTGGGCTGGCAGAACACAGGAGTCTGACGGTCTACGATAGGCGCGTTACAGTGCTTGTGATGGTTTATCGAGGGGCCGTTACAGTGGTGTAACGCTCCTACTAGGGCGCGTTAGAGACAATAGAACAATAAAACACAACAGGGTGTGACGGTCTATCGTAAGGCCGTTACATTCATGTGACGGTCTTACGTTGGTGCCTCAGAGAATCTGTTGGCAGTAAACTAAGTAAAGGTTTATGAAAACATAACATGCCTGGAAATCAAAATACTACCACTGTCCTAGTCATAATAACGAAGTATAGGTCAACTATGTGCATGAGTTTAGTGAATAGACATGATAATATCTTTTAATTTCCATTTAGGGCTAAGAGATGCATGAATGTATAGAACTATTAGATCATGAAATTCTTAGTCTAGAATGCATGAAATCAAGCACAACTAGAGGGTTTTATTCCTAAAAAGTTGTTTTTGCCAATCATGAGCTAACCTACCTCTTCTAAAACCTTTAAACTTCGAATTTGATGCTAGGTGCTACCCGTAGTCCCTTGTACTTCTTGTGATAAATCAGCAACATCAATCTGCTCTATTTCCTCAGCCTCTTGACCTAATGATGTGAAATTTTGAGGGTAAGAAGATGAAACTATTGGGAACAAAAGTTCTAAACGATTGAACTCTAATTACCTCATTTAGACGTCCTAATCTCTGGATCTTCAGGGAACTTGCGTTCAGATTCCTGGGTTGCTAAGGTTGAATCAACAACTTTGGATGCTTCTATCTCCATGGTTGCTTGATCTCCTAGTACGAAATTTGGAGAGCTATTAGTGTAATGTATTATAATCAAAAAGTCGTAAGGAACTTATCCGAAATTATGACTCCTTACCTTGATTCTTCACGAGCCAAAAGTAAGGGTCGCTCAGTTCAGAACTAGGTCCTATTTATAGGGTTTTGAAGATTAGATCGATTCTAGAGTCCTTAATTTGCCAGAATCTAATCCCTAAGAGTCCTTAGTAATGTTATAAGCTCTCCCAAGTCGATCTCTTGTAGATAAGATCCCAAAGTTCTAATTTTTTTGCTCGTTCTTCCTTTCACGGATCTAAAAGAGTGTAACGCATCCAGCCTGGTGCATGACAGGGCTGTGGCGGTCGCCCGATAGACTGCTACATTCAACGTGTATAGAGTTTTAATTTCATAAAACTCTTTTATTCGTTTATCCACATAATTATTTTATATAAATAGTTTTTATCTTTAAAATACGTGAATAAGCTAATTACCCTTGTAGAATATGGGCGAAACTTGATGGGCTTGGTCCATTAACCTTTTGGATTATCTTTAAATAGGCTAGTTAATTATTTAACATAATTGGGCCTTATAATGACTTATTGATCTAATATTCTATTTATTAATTTATTTAGGCCTTTATAAATTCTAAAAAATAATTAATTATTCCTAAAATAATTTATAAAAATTCTAGGGTCTTACAAAGCGGCCGTATGAATGACCGCTACAGTCATCTGGCGGCCCTAAGGTAGACCGCATGCCCCTTATGTTTTGTAGTTTTGTTCGTTTGAGTCTCTGAGTGTAGCGGCCATATCCTAGACCACTTTGCTTAGTGAGACGGCCTATGTATAGACCGTTTTATCTTGGTGTGGCCCTTTCCTGACCGCCCAGTGGCTGTGTTCTCTGTGTGAGGATAGCGGCCCTTTGGCTGACCGCTTGGTTTGCCTAGCGGTCAGGCATGTGACCGTTTCTTTCCTAGAGATCCGTTTTCCATTATTTTGGCCTCCAAATATCTTGGCTTGACCTTGTGGTTTGTTCGTTGTCCCGCGGATGTCTTGGATATCCTATGAGGGCTATGACCAAGTTGTAGGGTGGCCAGGAGTGCCATTATATCGAGTGGTGTTCCGTATTGCTTTACAGTCATTATTTGTTTCCGGTCAACCCGGTGTGATCCAGTTGTTGACATGTGACCTCATGATTGTCTCAGTAGTCCTGTATGGATCGAGACATGATTTTGGACGCCTTGAGGTGTTGTTTTACCTCGGTTTGCATGTCCATGTGCTAGAGGGTCTTGGTGATCCCTTAGGTCTTCGTGATTCATGTTATGCTGATGTATGGATCTGACTGTCTTGTGCCGTTTCCTTTATAAGTGTTTTATCGTGATTTGGCTTAGCCATTAGGCTAATTGGCGGCATGTTACCGCTTTGTGCGATGATCTTGACCCCGAGTCTTGCGACTCAAGGATCGTTGTGTCAGCAGGTCTAGTTGTTTGTCCTAAGTCTGGACGTAGCCTTGTATGCTGCCTTGTGTCTTGTGCTTTGCAGTACATGTGACAGTGCGTGCTTAGTCTATCCATACTCCAGCGTTGATGTTTCAGAGTCTCTGTGTCTAGTGAGCCTTCACTAGTCATAGCCTGATGACACTTTCCTGTATGTCGGCCCACCTAGGAGTGGTGGCGGGGTGAGTTCCCGATATACGGTTGGTACGCTACTTTTCATGGGCCCCCTTGCCTTGCGGTAGCGTCCTACTGCGGGGCAAAACTAGCTAGAGGCCTGGCTCAAGACATTGAGCTTATGTGTGCACACGTGGTCACGGGCATTTGGACGAGCGCCGACGGGCATGACCCTAACTAGTCACTCGTTACTATTGTTCCTTGTACCTTGATTCTGAGAGTGTCTCAGTTACCGCCATTTTCGGTGCGTGGGAGATACTTGTGGCGTAGTGTAAGACGTCCGTGGAGGCATCTGGCTGTTCTTCTAGTGAGGAGGTACTTCTGTCACCTGACACTTAACTCATTGTGTTTCGTTACCGATTTTTGAGTAGCCTATGCGTGGCTTCACTCGAGGTATAGTCTTATGCAGCGTACACAATGGGGAGTTGTGTACGTGTTAGTGTTCTTAACTGTGTAGGTCTTTTATAGGGCTTTTGCCTATTTTGGAAGGCTTTCCCTATGGAGCTAGTGCTTTTTCGACGGATCGGTAACGCCCGACTTTGTGAGACCAGGGTTCACCCTTCTGTTGTTGTTTGGAGTAGCTTAGAGAGCCGTGGTTCGATCGGCTGCCGTGTTTCAGGTTAGTACGGCTTTCCTCTTTCCTTTAGTTGTTCTTACTCCTGCTTTTACATCTTTACTGTTGTAGTTTAGTACTACTATTACTCTCTGTTCCTGCTTTACTGTTTAGCGCTGTTGTCTTGTGTGTTACTGTGCTGTTTCCAGTGGGGATCCGTGTGACCCCTACTGAGCCAGTGACACGAGGCTCACCCCTTCTTTTCAGGTGTGGTCGTTCTTCTTCCTCGTGGTTCGTGGTGTTTAGCGTCAGTTTGTAGTTGCTAGCGTTGCCTGTGTTGGGCTTCCCCCGACTTTGAAGGACCCGAGGTAGGCGAGTGGACAAGAAGGGGGGGTTGAATTATCCCCTGCGCTAGGTGGCAAATTAAAATGCTTAGGCAACGGAATTAATTGCTTTTAACAAGATTGAGACAATTAGCTAAATAGCTAGCTAATCAATTCACTCAATCTCACCGTGCTCACACATTGACGTAAAAGGATTAAGCAATTAAACAGACACCCACAATGCAAGCCGCAAGACAAGGGGATTCTTAAGGCTGTTCGGGACCACGACGGGCTCCCTACATCCACCACTCACCAAACCTTGTGAGGCTACACTCGGGGATAAATCCCCAAAACGGAGACGACGCTCCAAACACACATGCAAGATGACACCTGCACACACATACGGGAACACGCCCCAACACACACACACACGGAGACAAAGTCTCCAACACGATCCGGCGATCGGATCACGACACGCACACACACGCTGCAACAAACGCAGCACAATGACACACACGTTGCAACAAACGCAGCACAACGACACATACACTGCAACAAACGCAGCACAACGACACACACGACCGCAAGCAGGCAATCAAACACGACTGTATACACAGACGGTCACAGACACACAAATATCTCTATGAGTTCAGAAAATAAACATGCCTAGACCAAAATATAAACCACAAAGAACATCACAAAACACATGGATAAAGGATGAATAGATACTTCCCCTTTGTTCTCAATGGCTGGAGAGCGATATTCCTTGGGCTTCAGGTCGGAGGGAAGATGAACGGTGGCGATATGAATATCAACATGTTCCTCTCATCAATCCGCTTCACTTTCTCTTCATGCACGACCTCCAAATCCTCCAGGATGTAGATGATATCTTCTCCACAATAGCTCCTCCTTCCTTTCCCATTTTCTTCACCTGCAAGATAGAAGCAATAAGCTCATTAGGGTTCTCTTCATATTGAAATTCGTAGCTCTGATATATATACATATAGGAGACATCAAAAGACTAGTATATCCCTTCTAGAATCCTCCAAAGGTCCCCTAATAAGTCTACCACCAACCCAGGGAGAAAAGAACAAAATGTTAGGCACTTGTTGACTTGCTTTAGATGGGTTTTGGAACCACGTTTTTGAATTTCGCTGGTGCCGGTCGACCTACACGGGATGGGCGGTCGACCGGAATTTTACAGACTGAAAACATGCCAACTCTGGGAATTTCGGTCGACCGGAGGCATAGGGTCGGTCGACCGAAATGAACAGTGTTCCACATTTTGTGAAAGTTCAGATTTTTATATGAAAACTTAAGGCTACACTCCCTTATGAAAATTACATGAAACATGAACTTGAAGACCCTCATGACAAGGATTGTATTACTATATTAAAAAGCTTTCAAACCTTCATTTTTTTCAACTAAAATAAGAATCAAACATCCTAAAGTTTGATTAACAGGAATGCTTATTGTGATGACAAAACACAACCAATGATTGTTTCAGAAACTCAAACCTGATTCCATCATTTAAAACCCCTTCATGAATATGCAAGAAAACATTATGAAAACATGAGTAACACACCTAACATCAAGATCAAAAACTCTAAATGGGAACTTACCATTTTTCTGACAAGTACACATATGCAAAGTGTGAAGTTCTTACCATGAGTCTTGATACCTTTGCATATAGAATTGGCATTGCTTTCTAAACCTGCATAAGAGAGTGAATGAAGTTAAAGCAATGCAAGTTCAATCACTTTGAAGCCAAGATTCCTATTGATAGACTTAATCACATTCAAGCTTAAAAGCCTCATATAGAAATTGCATGACAAACCCATTCACAGCAGAAGATGACTCTTTCCAAGATTGAAGAACATGAGATGTATACATGAAGGTCCATTTGGACAAGGATCATTCAAGCGATATGAAAATCATTCAAACCTACATTAATGCTCACCAAAAATAGGATCAATTGTCCAAGTTCTTAACTGACATGAATACCTAACATGATGCCAAAACACAAATAATGTTCATTTCAGAACCCTTCATGAAAAGTCCATGTTCAATAAGCATGAAAGCACTTTGAGAAAGATAGCAACCACATGAAGGAATCAAGTTCATATAGCAATGAACATTATGCAACAAGTGCAACAAGAGTAGCATTGTAAATCCAAAATCCACGTGAACGAAATGATTGAATTTAACACATGTTCTCTTCACCGAACCATGAACCATTTGCATTGGAGTGATGCTTAGGAACATGGGGTCGACACCTAGCATAAAAGCCAATTACACCACATGTCAACCTCGTTCCACCAACATTCGTAGAAATAGATATTACCATGCGTCCATGTGATTGTGAGGTGTCTTCCAACCATCTCTCTCCTGTAAAAGAAAAAGTAGAACATGAGATCTACATGAATATCAAAATCATGGATAATGAGTGATTAAAACACCTTAACTGAACACACCAACATATGCATAGAGCTTCTACTCATACCATTCACAAGCTTATCAATCTCAACTATGAAATCTCTCTCAAGAGCACAAAGACTTAACTGCAATACATGCAAGCATAGCAATGTATGCAAGCATGCATGAAGTTCTTTCACATACACATACAATATTTTGTTATCATCAAAACCAAAACCAAGAGGGAGCACAACGAACCCAACAATCTCCCCCTTTTTGATGATGGCAAAATATTGTGGCATCAATCTCCATCCAAGCTTTTCTCCCCCTTTGGAATTATCAAAAAGTAGGGATGAATGAAGGGAAGTTCAAATTTCAACAAGACAAGCAAGATGGAGTTATGAATCAATGAGAGCTCAGTTAGGATTTTCATATGATTCAATAACAAGGCATGGGCAAGATGACATATGAAATGAGTTTCTTTGGTTTTCAAATTTTTAAAATTTTAAATTTCTTTTGAAATGTGTAAATACTCAATGCAAACTTATGATGACACTATGAATGCATGCAATGCGACTAAACAGATATGCCTATGAACAATAAACTAAGTCAATTATGGAACTCACAACTTGTTGATTATTTCTATGTGAGGGTCATAAATTTAAATTTTTATGGTTTTCATATTTTAAATTTTCTTTAGGAATGCAGGAAGCTAAATTCATACAAATGATAACATATGAGATACACATAATGCAATCAAGCAAATATATATATATATACATGCAACATATCTCCCCCTTACTTATTTAAGATGAGAATGGGTGTAAGAAAACTGCATGAGAGTCATGACAATCGGAATGTTCATTTATAGCACCTAGGAGGTTGTGCAATCACAAAGGAGAATCATGCAATAGTCAATGAGGTCAATCAATTTTCTGAATACATATTAAATCAAATTTCCATATGTGTAAGTGAATAGCATGAAAATAGATTGTTGTAATATGGATATTCAGAGTTTCAAATCAACACAATGAGAAGCTATACAGACTGTATTTCAATTTATGAGAACAGCGTATTGAAGGCTACACTCTACCTCAATAATTTTACACATCAAATTTTTTCAATAAATTCAGAATTTTTTAAAGAATGATCAGGTTTAAATAATTTTTTTTACGCGAAGAGACACATGGAGCTCATGCCAAAATCCCCAGTTACTCAGAATATTGAACCATTTCACTTGATTCTGAACAGAGGTACATTAGTCAAACACATTTCAGAAATGAACCACATCATGTCTCAGGTGACGTGCATCCAATTTACTCAGTGAGACCAAGCATTGCTCTGACATTCATTTTCATTTCAGATTTTTTCAAATAAAGATAGGTAGGAAACTTTTTCCTCAACTGTCTCTTCAACATACATGCAGTAATTTTGATATCTCTAGAGTGTTGAAAGGAAATTCCTATATCCTTATGTTTAACACTCATTTTTCACATATTGTGCAAGAGGTGTGCAAATTTGATTCAGGATGTATATCAAAAATATCATGAACACATAATAGTGCAACTCCCCCTAAATAGATGCACTTATCAAATATTTACTCTCCCATAGTGTATAACATGGAACACTCCAATGATAACTCAAATGCAATATTATTTAGTAAGAAATATGAGTCCTTAGAAATTTCAAGGATAGGGGTGAATAGAATATATAAGCATGCAAGCACATAAAATATGCAATGCAAAATGCCATGTAATGCAAGATTTCAGATTTTTTTTGAATGTCCTAAATACAATGCAAAATTTAACATAGGTGCAAAATGTGAATTTTTTTTATATTTGAATGAACTAAATGCATCTAATGTATGAATTCTAATGTAATTCAATGTAATGCAAAAGTAAGATCCAAGAGTTTGATTATGAGACTATCATGATAAATCACACATGAAAGCATTCATGTTCAAATGATAAACAAACACGCATTTTTCGTGACATGGTCTTTATGAAGAAGGGTGCAAAAATGATCAAATTTAAGTAGTGCAAACCAATTTACAGAAATTGTTTAAAAATAGATTTTCAGGAGCATTTCAGAGGTTTAAGCAACCATTCACAAGCAAGTCAAATTCATCAAGTTCTGGTAGAAGGTGGAGGTGAAGGTCCGAAGACCCTACTCACACATAGCGAGAGTTTCCGACTGGACATAATCTAATCTTCCATAAACACCATTTGATATACCAGATATACAATTAAGTTCAAATGTACTGTCAAGCATACAGTTCAGATTGAAAGATTTTTAATGGTCAATGAGCTCATGAACACTCATCAAGATTTTCAATTTTGTTCAACCAATTAGACAAACTCATCTCATCATGCTAGAGTAATAACAAGTCAAATTTTTAGAATCAATACCTAAGTTCAGCAGGTATCATTATATGCCTTCAAGGATGTTAGCTCAGCAATAGCCTTGAAAGAGACTAGCAGTTCATTGTTGGTGCCAAAAATCTCATAACAATTAACATGATTAATTCAGATGTAGCAATTTGCATGATATGTATTTCCACAAAGATGAGTTAGAGTTCACAATTCTAAATCATTCATTCAAAAACAAACTCCCCCTTTCTATGTGCATAAAATTCACAATTGACATTTTCTGAAAATCATGCAACATATGACCTAACTGAACAATTGACTCATGGTACGAGGCAGAGGCACATTCTCACGCATGGTGATAGATTTCAGATAGGAATGACCTGCCCTTCCTTAGATCATCATTTCATATACCATGAATCATGCAAATGATGATCAGAAAGATGCAATGCAAACTCATAAGAAAAACATATTTTTCTTGATTTTCATGCATGTAAGTTCAAACAAAGCAAATTTTGAATTTTTAAAGAAAATTTAGAATTTTATTTTCAAAATCCCGTGCCTTGAGCAACCATTATTTTTCAAGCCTTCCACATGGCCTCAAGGCAATCCTGCATCAAAAATTCTCATTTCATAATTTTGGATACCCA
>JAHNEJ010000181.1:0-49980 GCA_022559845.1 Amorphophallus konjac
TCGGTGGAGTTCGGTGGACCTTATTGAGGCGTCCGGGACCGTGGACGCCTCCACGAAAATATTCGAAAAAAATGAAGAAAAATAGAATAAAATATCTTTTTTGCCCTGATGGAGGTGTCCAGGGTCCTGGACGCCTCCACCCTCCGGAGCCCTATAAATAGAGGCCTACCCCCCCTCAGTTCTAGAGGAGCTTCTAAGAGATCCGATAGGCTGCCGGAGCCCAGAGGCTACCGGAGTCATTTCTAACCCGTGGGGTCTTTTGTAGGTGGAGGTTCTGCCGACTTCTCGGGTGCCCACCCTCGCGAGAGGAAGGCCGTCTTCATCCACCGCGCTTCCACGTCGTCCCTACGCTGCCGGAGCTCCGCCGGATTTCACCATCGGCACATCCAATAAGTCAATCCTTTCCCTTTCTTTGTAGTTCTTTTGCATTTATCATCTCGCATCCTCTATCCCCCTTCATAAGGGCGCCTCTTCTTATATACTTCTTATATCCATCATCTCATTTTCCTCCTACTCGAGTCTGAGAGGGGTTTAAAAGATAACACCAACCAGGTGTGTGTCTCGCCATCATTTCGTTACTTTTATTGTAAGGATTTGAATACTACACCTTCATCTTTCTAATCCACTCTTTACTTGTTTGTCGTTGTTTTGCAAGGGTACTCAAGGAAAGCCCTCTCCGTCGGCCGGCCGAAGGGGGAGGAAGAAGTAACCCGCCATCTCCCGCTCTTGAGGTAGGCGCGATCACTTTCTTTATTTTGGGGTCTTTTGGCCCCTGGCAATCACATCTTATTTTCGAGGCCGCGGCGAGTCACTTTCCCAATGACCGTTTAAATTCCCGTTCTTACATTCTCTTTATATTCTGTTATATTCTGCTCATATTCTCGAGGCCGCGGCAAGTCACTTCCCCAATGGCCGTTTAAATTCCCGTTCTTATATGTTATATTCTTATCTATTCATATTCTCGAGGCCGCGGCGAGTCACTTCCCCAATGGCCGTTTAAATTCCCGTTCTTATATATTATATTCTTATCTATTCATATTCTCGAGGCCGCGGCGAGTCACTTCCCCAATGGCCGTTTAAATTCCCGCTCTTTATATTCTCCTTATATTCTGTTATATTCTTATCTGCTCATATTCTCGAGGCCGCGGCGAGTCACTTCCCCAATGACCGTATCAATTCTTGCTATTTAATTTCTGTACCATTCCCGTCCTTCCGAGGCCGCGGCGAGTCACTTCCCGCTATGGCCGTTTAACCCCCATATCTTGCTATATTACATTTGTCCCGCTCGCCCCGCCGGAGTAATCTCCCGTGGTGGCCCCTTCTCTCTTCTCTTATTTCTGTGTTGCAACAAACAAAAGAGGAGCCCACGCGCTCCGCGTCTTCTTCGCTCCCCGAACTGCGTGACGTCGCTCACAGATGGCCCATGCAAAATATAACATTTAAATGAATTCATGCCGAGCATTGCAGCCTGGCATCAACGCAAACCATTTATTATGGGAGTGTGCCATAATATGTCACATTTCCTGTCATATATAAAATCAGAAGTGTAGGAAAAATTAGTCAGTTCTGTAATATTTACATAAAAAACAAAATGAGTAAGAATTGTTGCACACTCAGGTTGTACATTCAGATGTCTTAATTTTTTAAAATTATTTTAAAGTGAATCTTAAATTATCTTAATTTATTGTACAAGTCATGTTATTATTATATTATTTAAAAATAAAAATAAGATCAAATAAATAATATTATATCTATTTTCAAAAAATAATATATTTTATTTGTATTTTTGATGCACATTGAGTTTAGATCAGTCCGATCCAAGTCTGACTTTTTAATATTAAAGTCCGAGTCGGCTCGGGCCCGAACTATATTAGGTCGGACCCGACACTATTAAAATAATATAAAGTCCGACTAAGGTCTGGTCCGACCCGATAATTTAAATAAAAAATATAAATAATATATTTAATAATATGTAATTTATAATATTATTAAATTAGTTAAAATTTTAATATTAATTACATAATTTATATGAAAAGAGAATTTAAATTTATTAATTAAATAAAATAACATAATTTTAATTAAATATTTTTTAAAATTTAGTGTGAGAACAAAAAAAGAGAACAAGCTTAACTCAAAGCCCGAGTCCGACATGCGGGCCTAGTCGGGTCGGACTTTTAGGCCCGACTAAAGATCCGCGAGCCGAAAGAAATCTTGCAACATGACTTGAAATTGAGCCTGACCCGCAGACCTAGGGATGTCAAAAATACCCGCAAATCTGATTACCCGCTTCACCCGACCCATGATGGGTCGGGTAATACCCGAATAAATGGATATGGATTCAGGTTCGAGTATGCTTAAAATACCCGTTTCATATTCGGATAGGGTATGGATTTAGTGCACCCGAACCCATACCCGATCCGAACCCGTTCTTATTAACTTATTGTGCATATTAGGCCTATGATTTTGGCATGAACTCAACTCGTTACCCATCTTGTTAGGTTTGTGAGTATGGACTTCTTACTAAAATTGTAAGGAAATTTTTATAAAACATAAAAATTACTTTAGAAAGGAAAGAATTGATCGAATTTTTATTTTCTCAATTCTCATAAATCTCGCGTTTATTTAGATGTGGACGTAGACTCATATTTTATAGACAGATACGGATATCCGCGGATATATCTATACCCGTAACGGATATACCCGTATTCATACTCGCGAAAATAATAGGGTAATATTCGGATATAATATTTATAAAATTTTTATGAATAAGGTATGATATTGATCTACTCGAGCTGAATATGATCTATTTACACGCTTCCGTAGATCTATTAGGTCAATCCCACCCAATGACAGCCCTACACCAGGGTGAAAAATGACCATGCTCGCAATGAGCATTACTCCAAAGAAAACAAGAATTGTTAATTTTACTATGGGCCCCACGTGTCCGTCTTATAACACTCGACGGAATCCCTCTCTCGCAACTGACGCGTGTCTATTTTCGTAAAGCATCGTCCCTCCCCCGCGAGTCCACAGACATAAGCACACGGGTTTAACCGGCTAAGCCCGTTGTTTAGCCATTCCCCAAATATCAAAATCACTTCTTTACCCTTTCCCCTTCCGGCTCCCACTCCACTTGCCTCGGCTTCTACAAGGACCCCTCCTGGCCTCCTCTGCCCTCACAGCTCCCGCATTTTCCAATCTCTCTCTCTCTCCTTCCCCGTGGTAGGAGCTAAAACCCTAGGTGGCGCCAGTCGCCTCCGGCGGCGGCGGCGATGGTCCGCGCCTACACCCAGGAGCACGTCTACTGCCACCCGTGGGATCGGGTGACCACCGCGTCGTGGCGTAAGTTCACCGACTCGCCCGCCGTGCTCTCCCACGTCACCGACGTCCACACCCTCGGCCGTAGCCTCGATCCGGACCGCGGCCTCCTCCACACCACCCGCTCCGTCACCGTGCGGTCGCCGCAGCTGCCATTCCTCCTCCGGCGGATCCTGGGGCAGGACTCGGTGGTCTGCCACTGCGTCGAGAGCACGGTGGTGGACGCGCGGAACCGGTCGATGGAGATCGTGGTGCGCAACGTGAGCCTGCGGAACCTGATCGAGGTGGAGGAGCGCTCCAGGTATGCGCCGCACCCCGCGCACCCCGACCGCTGGACTGTGTTCCGGCAGGAGACAAGCATCCGGTGCAGGCCGCTGGCGGCGCTTGCGGCGGTGGCGGAGAAGGTGGAGCAGCGCTGCGCGGACAGATTCCAGCAGAACAGCGCCAAGGGGAGGGAGGTCGTCGAGAAGATCTGTAAGTACCTCGAGGCCGAGTCTTCTTCTGCTTCCGCCGCTGCCGCTGGTGTTGGGATCTGAATCCGACGGGACCCTGGATGTGCCGGATGCTATCCGATCTTTGGATTAGGGCTTGATCTCCACCTTTTGCTTTTCAATTGTTTCAATGATCTCTTTGTTTGTGAGAAAGCGGTCGATTAGTTAAACCACCCACACGCGTCTTTTTTGCTTTTGTTTCTTTGGGTCGGGGACAACTTATTTAGATGTGTTCCAGAGAATAGAGCCGGAGATAGGTGGAGTCTGGAGCTACTTGTATAATAATCTGACCCACACTTATCAGATATGCTCCAAGCGTCATTTGTAATAAACAAATTTGTCGAATTTCTCATTTTCGATTCTGATGCTTTGTGTTTAGACTTCATCAAATTGGCCCACTCCAAATCTGTTTGTGGATTTAACTCTTTCTTAAATTCGAAGGGATTCTTAACCTCTTTTCTGCCTTCGCGATGAGTGAGAAATCCAGGGTGCTTTGAACCCCGAAGTAATTGTAAATGTATACTAATACTAATTTGAAACCTATCCAGTTAAGAGATTCACATACTAGGGTCGATCGAGTGGCTATTGTTGATGACTTCCATGCCAAACACTGGCTTGTAACTGGGATTAATGATTTCCTGTTGTGAAAGAATTATGTTCTTCCACATTGTTCTAAATATGAAGGTGACTTTTTTTCTTTTTCTGTTTTGTTCACTAAACGCTTGACGCTAATCTTTTCAAAAAATGACAGGACGAAGAAATGAGATGATATTGCATAAGTTATTCGTATACTCAATATGCCATACTTTCTAGCCCAAACATAAGGACCAGCATGTTTCTCTCGGTTTTTCTCTTCCTCCAGGAATTGAGTTGGTGTTTTGAGTGGGATATGTTTTATGTGGTTAATAAATCTGCCCTTGGTGTATCACTCTTCCCCCCCCCCCCCCCATTCTCGCTGTAACCCCCCCTTTAAACTTTTGAACTTTGCTATGATACATCATCTAATATAGTATAGCTTCTTTTCAACCTTTTGCCGAATGATTTCTTTGTTATATTGCTATTGATTTATTCTTACCATCAATACTATCTTCAAGATAGATTGTCGAGTGTAAGCTGTATGACAAGTATTCTGAGTTATCGTAATGCTCTTTCATGATAGAATCTGTTGATACTTGTTTCTCCTTTATTTTTCATTCATCTTGTTTTTACTGCCTTTTTGATACCTGAACATTTTATCTCATGTTGTCAAGGCAGGCCAATTGAGTTCAATGAAAGAAACCAAGGGAAAGGTGGCTTAAAATTGGGAAAATTTTGAATTTTTGAAGTTCCATGATCCCTATAAAAGCATGATGCCAAGAACTTTGCTTACATCTGGTTCATCATTTGCCTACTCCATAAATTCTGTCTTCCTGCAGAGATTGCAGGCCCTTAAATAATAAAATGGCTGGAAACCGGGGTCAATTTAATAGGATACTATTGCTTTAGATCAACGAATGAATCTTGCCGGGAAAAAAAACAGTAGCAAGCAAGAAAGTTGCCCTTGGGGATTGTTAGAAGTTTAAAAGGAAGTGGGAATTCGATGAATCAGCACCTCTTTAGCGGGTGAAATCTGTTGGCCAAAGCTGTAGCTTGTTGGATTCTATGCTGAAGCTTTCTCCTGACAGTTCGAGGAAAGGATATGATAATGAGGGATGAAAGCAAAAATAGGAAATTATCCAGTGCAATGTTCGTCTACGTTTTTTATACAATTACAGAGAACTGAAGAAATTGTTGCCCCAAAATCCACCATAAACGTCCGTTCCCCTAAAGGTCCTCTGCATATATAGGATGAGCAGAGCAAACCAAGTGACTTCCGGGCTTCCAGCATCTATACCCTATACAAAGAACAGTTTTTTTTTGACCTTGTTACGATCTGTTCCTGAACATTTGAGTGATCAGCTCCACATTGTTCCCGAGTTGGAAATCAAAGCCCTTGCTGAGTATCAAGTCTCTTTATACTTCTCCTTTGTGAAATTGTCTCCAGTCTCTGTGTTTATCCAAATGACCCACAAGATAGAAATGTAGCATGATTGATCAGCTTCTTTCGTCGCATCTTCTGGGGCTTATTCATTTTCTGCTACATCTCATTGACAGAGGTGGAAGAGGATGATGGCATAGGGGTGTCAAAAATATCCGCAAATCTGATTACCTGCATCACTCGACCACTGACGGGTTGGGTTGATACCTAGATTACCGGATATGGATTTGGGTTTGGGTGTTTTTAAAAATATTTATTTCATATTCGGATCGGGTATAGATTTAATACACCCGAACTCATACATGATTCGAACCTGTTCTTAATAACTCATTGTGTACGTTGAGTCTATGATTTTGATATGACCTCAACTCGTTGCTCGTTTTTTTATGCATGTGAGTTTGGCCTTCTTGCTAAAATTATAAGGATGTTTTTGTAAAAAATAAAATATGTTTTGGGAAGGAAAGAATCGATCGGATTTCTCTTTTCCCATTTCCCACGAATTTCACCTTCTCTTGAATGCGGAGGTGGACTCATATTTTTTAGATGGATACGGATATTTGCATATCTATATATGATGAAGGAAAGAATATCTATACCCGTGATGGATATATACATATCTATATTTGTAAAAATAATAGGGTATTATTTGGGTACGATATTTGTAAAATTTTCGCAGATATGATGTGATATTAGTCTATCTGAGTTAAACCCGATCCATTTACATCTTTATGATGGCATAGTTCGTATACATAGGATGGGGCTGTTCCAGAAGCCAAGTTGGGTATCTAACTTATCTGTCCATTTCATTTGCTCTAGTTGGGGGTATCATGCATGCTGGAAAAGACTTAGGCTCCTGGATAATTGCTTCTGAAGATTGAAGATGTGCCCAGATGAAATATGACATACAATGTGACAGGTTTAACACGAACATGGCCTTTTTGTCTGCATCATCTTTGTATCCTAACCGTAACATGCTAATAACATGTCCAAGATGGACCAAAATGAATAAAAAAGAGAAGTATGGATGTAGAAGCATTGATTCTTCCGACCATCTACTTATTGTCATGGGATCATGTATTCGAATTAACATTTATCAGCTGCTATTTGGCGATTAAGTTTGCAGCCAGAAACTGTTAGTTCTTCTAATTTATAACAAAAAGATGCAATGCAGTGATTGTAAGTCGCCCACTTAAAAAGTGTGTGACTTTGATTTAAACCGATGTGTTGCCATATTCAGCCGTTTCAAGGATGGGATTACCCTGACATCAAAGGCCATCTGTTTCGCATCTCCTTCAGAAATCTAGAGCCAATTCGGAGTACCGCATCACAGAGAGCATAAGAACTCTCGGTCTCCACCAATGGAAGTCAATGGAGTGCTTGGTTGTATTTTTTTTCTCTTTTTTCTCTCAAATTTTAAAAAAATAAGAGGCTCTCTAACTCCGTTCGGTATTCTTTTTTTAAAATTTAAGGAGATAATCTTATCTCGAGTAAATTTTTCTCAGAAAAAAAATCTGAAATATTTTTTTTTAAAAGCACTCACGACGTATCGGGATTTTCCCTTCCTCCCACGCTCGACCCCCTCCCCCTCGTCTCCCCCTTCCCTCCCCCGCGGCTGGCGCCCTTGCGCAGCCCCCCTCCCCTCCCCTCCCCCATGGCTGGCGTCCCCCACGGCGTCCCCCCTCCCCCGTGCGGCCCCCCTCTCCGACGTCCCCTCCCCCCCTCTCCCCTGCGGCGTCCCCCCTCCCTCTCTCCCCTGCGACTCTCTTTCTCTCCCGCCCGTCGGCTCTCCCTCCCTTCTCTCTCCCTACGTCCGCCCCTTCATCAACGCCGGCTGCCATCGCCGCCCCTACGTCAACCTCGACAGAGAGATTCTTGTTGGGCAACTTTGCGAGGAGCAGAAAGCTTGACGTTGGTTCCATTTTTTTTGTGTGCAGAGATTAACAGAGGCAGACTGTGTCATCATCATCGTCAGCTATGTGGTTTTTGCACTACAGCCTTCTTCCCCATTCGATTTGTTCTGCTACTTGTTCATCACTGTACGTGTCCTCTTCCACCGTGCTATAACAAAGGCAGCCGTCGGCCTTCCCCTCTGCCGCCACAGCACCTTTCGGCCACCAACGCCGGTGGACCCACCACCCTCTGTCGCGCAAGAGCCCTCCATCGGCACGTCCCTATCTCCCTCTCCCTGCCCTCGTGTTCTCCCTCTGCCCTCCCTCTCTCTCTCTCTCTCTCTCGTGATCCAGAACATATCAAAGTGCACTCTCTCTCGCTCAAACAAGTTTACATAATTTTTAAAAATTAAGATAATTTTATCAAATAGGTAATATCATTTTTTAATTTTAAAATTTAAATTAAAAATTGACACAACATAATTTTTTAATTAAAAATAATTTCTTTAAAAAAAATGTTCCCAACACCCTCCAAGTAACGGTGCCGTATTAATGCGCCACAACTTTCTCCGCACAATCATGTGGACAATTAAAAAGCCCCAACAAGACACTAGCCCTTCAAGTACGCGGAAGAAACATGTACGAATTGGAAGGACGGAAACCTGGCTATTGAATAAGATGCTGACTTTTCCTTTGTTTTTTTTTTGTGTGGTTTTGTGACGAAAGTTGCCGATACTGGCGTGATTTCGTATGCTACATGTCCTATGAGAACTAGCAAAACTTAATTGTCTGTTCTGGGGGATTAGAGAATTCTTGGATCCATCAAAAACTGAAGATGTCAGGAAAGAGTAGCCTGGTATAACTGCTCATAGTTGGGCGGATCCATCTCCATTTAAATATCTTTCTATGTTAAAAGTGAATGTTAAACGTGGCTTTCAACTAAAAGATTAGCCAACCGCACCCTAAAGTTACGACTGACAAAAGCATTTAGGTAGGTGTTGTATAATCTCTCTCCAAAAATGTTTTCGTGGTATCTGAGTTGCAGTCTTGCAGGTTTGGTGATGCTTATTTGTCACTACATGTCACCCTGTTTCTCCATGGTTGCGGCCTTGCAGTTGCAGGCTTCCAACCCACGACCCTCCCCCACAACACACACACGCGCGCGCTTATTTATCACTACGTATCACCCTGTTTCTCCGTGGTTCCAGCCTTGGCAGCCTTCCAAGTTCCAACCCACAACCCTCCCCCCAACGCGCACGCACACGCACACGCACACGCACACGCACAACCGAAGATGCAGATAGGGTTAGATTCGCGCCCTCTTGTTCTTGTGGCACACAATCTAGTACGCACTAGTGCTAGGTGTCCCGTTGCTCACATGGCCCAGCAGCAGTGCAAAGATCCTTTGCCCCTTGAATCGCCAACGTGAAGTATTGCACGTCATGGTGACAAGTAACCCTCTAGGTTCCTTTTTTTTTATTAAAAAAACTCTCTTTCCCTCTCATAAGTTGCTAGTTTGATATTTCTTGCGTCCCGAGGATTTGATCGAGAAGGTTCCGATAGGACCCAGCACGGGGGTAGGTGGGAGCTCCCACCTACTCCCAGAACGTTCACCGCCTCTGACGGTGGTTCCCTCGCCGAGCTCCTTCGGCGGATCTTCATCGGCGTCATCGTCGGTGGATGCCGAGTGGGGGGAGCTCCCGCCGAGAACTCCCCCTCTCTCTATCTCCTCCAGGTCCGTCCAACCCACCCCCCTCCCTTCTTCCCCTCCCCCATCCTCTCCGGCCCTCCGGATCCCCCATTCCATCGTGTGCCTGTGCCGACCGCCCCTTCCCCTACCTCCCCCTCGTCAGCACCGCCCCCCGCCTCTCTCGCCTCCGTCGCCCCCTTCCCCTCTGGCTGCGTTACCCCCGCCCTCCCGCTGACAACCCCACCCCACCTCTCTCTACCCCCTTCCGCGCCGTCCCCCCTCCTGCTCCGCTCTACCCCCCCTCTCCCCTCCGCATCTTGCCTTCCCTCCCCCGTTCCTCCGAGCCGGCCCCCCCTCCCCCGCCCCCCTCGTCAGCGTCCCCCCCCAGCCTCCCTCGCCAACGTCGCCCCTTCATCTCCAGCCGCGTTCCCCCCGCCGTCCGGCCGGTCCCCCTCTCCGCCTCTCTACTCCCTCCCCCCTCCGCGTCGTTCCCCCCTCCTACTCCGCTCCACCCCCCCCACTCCTCACTCCGCCTGCTGCCTTCCTTCCCCCCCATCCTTCCGGCCGACCACTCCGCCGCTCCCTTCCCCCCTTCCCCGTGCCGTCCCCTCCCATCTGCTCCGCTTAACCCCCCTCTCCCCACCTCGCCTGCTGCCCCCCCCGTTTCCTCCGGCCACTACTCTTCCCCTCCAACCCCTCCCCCGCTCATCCCCCCCTCTTTCCGCCTCCTCCTCCTCTGGTTGTTCCCCATCCCCCCGACCATCCCCCTCCTAGCTTCCATCTGCCGGTCAGCCCCGCCCCACCTTCCCCATCGACCTCCTTCACTGTCCCTAGCTCTAGCTGTCCCCCGGTCCTTTTGAAGCATACCGTCTCTTCCCCCACTTCTACCCCATTCCCTGTCCAGCACTCCCTCTTGGCCGTGGACGTTTCCTCGAGCACTCAACGAAGTAAGGGTATGTCCCGCGTTGTAGGTCATGGATTCTCGTCCTCGGTTTCTATGGGTCTCGGAGACTCTGTGCTTACTCCCCATGCATCTCACGGGATGTTGGCCACCCGAGTTCCCCTCTCACCGCTATCGTTTAGAGCGGCTTGGTAGCCTAGTGCTCCCCGACGATGAAATCAGTCACCTCCAGTTGCGGTTTCCTCTTCTTTGGTGTCCTCAGGAGCCCACTGCTACGTGGGATGTATGCAATCTCTATAATTTCTGTTTTCCTTCATGTTTTCTTGTTGGGTTGATGACGGTATGCGCCAGGCATGATTGTTTATGTCCGATTCTGGGTAAAATTTATCATGTACAACAGTTCTGGGTAAAGTGTGTCCATGTACTAAGACTATCAGTTTACTTTGAATGAATATAATATGTTATGTTACAATAAAAAAAGGAAGGTTCCGATAGGCATCAGCTATTGACTTGTGATTGGAGCCATGATCATGGCTGATGCTTTCACAGTTGGACTTCACATGTTCCCACCTTAGACCAGAAACAAGAACCTTTACAAATTCCGCCCCCATGTGTCTACTATGGATGTTAAAGACTTGATCCCAATCATCCTGCATAGGTGGTCGAGGGACATTTTTTTGAAGTAATTGGATATATTTGTATATTCTTTATATTTTATGTATATTCTTATAATAAGTAATATTCTTGCAACTTACCCTCTGGTTCTAAGACCATCAAAATTGACTGAATATTTTTTTAAAACTGTGAAAAAAAGTTCGAAGGAGTATATAAAAAATATAAAAGATTCTAGGAATATATAGCTTGTAAAAGAGAAATTTCATGCAACCCATAAATAGAGCAGGGTTTGTCAAACTGTTTCGGGACGGGACGAACTGCCCGTCCCGTCCCGTCTCAGCCACAGATCGGGACGACTGATCTGTGGGATGCAACTATGTCCCTTTATATATTAGATATTTTATTTTAAATATAAAATGCTTAATAAGTAAGTTGGTTAAGTGATTCCATTCGTTCTCGGGCGATTTGAGTTTGAAACACAGTGGTCCCATGTGTATTTTGGGTTTTTTTAAAAAAAGATTTTTAACTAAAAAAACTAAAACCCATGGGGGTTCGTAGGATTCAAACATAGGACCTCCCAAGGAGGAGGGCGCAAATCGCTTAACCAACTGGGCTAAGAGTTTTATTCCATTATTTTACATATTATATATATATATATCTTACGGGATAGAGCGGGACAGAGCGAGACAATAGCGTACTGTACCGTCCCAGCAGAAAATCGGGACGGCAGGTACGACCGAGCCAACAAACCCTGAAATAAAGAGACAGTCCAAAATTGTAGGACTAATGGATGGTCGCTGAGGAGAGTCCATCCTGTCGGCCCAATAGCGTCCGGTCTTCAGCCCGCTACAGGAGCCTAACTCTCCAGGCTCATCATGCTACTCGGGCGGCCCATCACGTCCTCTACCCTGTCGCAGGCCCAGAGTTGATGCCATACCCGCATGCTCCCTCTTCTGCAGCGGCCATTGCTGCGCATTAATGGCGAACGGCGTCCCACTCTGGCGACGATACTGGGACGACGCCAGTGCCACTCCTCCTGATGATACAAGCACGTTCCCTCTCTGGCGAGTTTTGTCTCATTAATGGCCAGTGCCCCTGTCGCATTAATGGTGGAGCTACCACATCAGCAAAAACGGCAAGTTAACGCCCATGCCCCCTGTAACGACCCAAGATCTAGATACCGAGTCAGACCCGATACCATTCGGATCCTACGTCGCCACTCACGAGTTGAGAAGATCGGAAGGGTTATTTGGGTGTCGTGAAGATGCATTGAAATTTGAGACAATTGTAGGAAATAAATTATAGAATTAATTAATGAACTGACAGAAATAAAATTAACATATTACAATTAAACAACTTAATTACATAGTCAAGATCACACGTACAGTCAACAAGGAAGGAAATGTACACTGCTATGGGACATATCCCGGCATTGGCAAGTTGGCTACTAAAGGCCCTCCAACAATGACGCACCATCTCGAGGAGGAGCGCTGCAACTGAGCAGGGAGTGGGCCTCATCTTATTGGCTCAGTAGGGGTCCTGTGGATCTCCATCACAATAACGGAGGTAAGCAATAACAACAATAGCAATAATAATAACAATAATAAAATAACAGAAGCAGCAGAAACAGTAAGAACGGTAGACGGCAGAACTACGGTGTAACGACCCGAGAATCCGATTACCGAGAAGGCCCGATAACCCGAGACTCGAACCGTCGCCCACGAGCCGGGAGGGCTCGGAAGGGCTAAAAGGAGTGTGGAGGCACAAAGAAATAGGAAATAAAATAGGACAATTCAACAATAAATAGAAATAGATAAACAACTATTACAACAACAGAGCCCAGTCCAACAGAAAGTACAGTCTAAAGCAGTAAAGCGTACCACATGCCGAGTGAACACTCGGCCCGGCGAGCTGGCAACTGAGAACCTCCGTACCGCACCCTTGAACCTCGAGGAAGAACCGCCACACCTGAAAAGCAGGGAATGAGTCTCCAAAACAGAGACTCAACAGGGATCCCGCGGAACCCCAACCGGAAATGACGGCGGTAGGGGAAAGGAAAGCTACAACGACAGCAGGAACAACGAACCAGTGGCCGGTCAAAACTCGGCACTACAACTACTCCTACTGCACCAAAAAACACACCCTGATCTCACGGTCGGGGGCTACCGAACCACAATAGTGCCACTTACCGAAGTAAAACCTACGGCAACCCCGCCGTAGAGGCATGTCTCCCGGGACACGGCCAACCTGGACATGTTGTCCAAGGTGTGACCCCGACCACCCGGTCACGGACACCGCACCAACAAGACGCAACCTCGGTAAAGCTACTAGCACCAGTCTCACGACACGAAAACTGACACGTGCCACGGCGAAACAATCAGAACTCAACGGTCAACACGACCAAAACCCGAAGGGTCGAAGTCACTGAAACTGACAGTCTGTCACTCCCGACTCGACAGGAGTACCTCCCACTAGAAGCAAAGCCGGATGCGTCCACTGATGTCTTAGTCCGTGCCTCAGGTGTCTCCCTCTGGCCCAGCGAGAACTGAGACACCATACAAGTAATCACAAAACAAGTGACTAGCTGGGATCACGCTCGTCAGAGTGTGTCCAACTGTCCCCAACCACGTGTGCACACACATACCGTCCATCCCTGTTCTGGCCCTCTGAATGGTTTTCCCCTCAGCCGGACTCTGGCTGCTAGACGCGAGGCCTGACGGAAACCGGTCTAAAACCGTCCCTAGGGTAAGCCCGGACACCTACTCCCAGGTGAGACCAACACACGCGTACTGGTGGGCTACGACTAGTGGAGGGCCACTGAAGGAGTAGACTCTCAAGTAAACGGAAAACAACATCCGCATCCGATGACGTACGGGGACCATCCCACGTACCGGCACCGTCGCACGGTGACCACAGTCAGAGAAGAAACGGGACTCGCAGTCCACCAAGAAACGCAGAAGCATAGTTCCCAAGGCAGCTCACAGGCCGCCAAACCGAATACCACTCTCAGGGAAAAGCGGGAACCCTCCAGCCCCAGGCTGGGCAACTAGACTCGCAGTTCAAGGCCACACACATGGCCCACGCGGAAGCACAGAAGCACGATTCCCAGGGCAACGCACAAGCTGCCACGTCGATAACTAGACTCACAGTCCAAGGCCAAACACATGGCCCACTCGGGAATCATCTTCCAGGAAAACTCACGGCATGCGGGGGAGACCCCACCGCACACACACCGATACATGGTGACTCAGTCAAGTGTAACACAAAAGCCCGGCACACGAGGAGTCACCTGGACTCTCAAGCCTACGAGCACGCTAAATGAGGTAGCACGGTCCTCCCGACACCCACAAAACATGGACACATAATCCCACGGGTGTCTGGGGCATTCACAAGACCGCAAGTCGACCGCTGGGTCTCAATCGGGTCGACCAAGGACCTACACAACGCGAAATAATCACGGCAAGCACGAAGAACCACTTCGGCACAACACAGTGCCTGGCGGTCTACCTTTGGTCCGTCACAGTTGTAATGGTCCAAGGCTAGACCCTCACAACACTCTGACGGTCCAACTCAGGAGCGTCAGACACTCGGTGTGAAATGAACTGTAATGCACCCACGCTGGTGCGTCACAGCACTTGACGGACCTAAACAGGTGCGTCAGGGCACGAGTGAAAACTGAACGTAACGCGCTCCTCCAGGGGCGTTACGTCACCTAACTGACCGACGCCGGTGCGTTAGGCCAAGGAGCTACACAAGCAGTGACGCATGCCGCTCGGTGCGTCACGCTCTCTAACGCACCTACCCATGCGCGCTAGGATGAAGGGTGGATGCGTTAGCTCTAATGCTCCTACCCAGGGGCGTTACACTACCCTGACGCCCCACTCTGGGTGCGCCAGGTGTGTATGACCCCCAATGGTCATAAACCACAGTCGGAACCACCGTAACGGTCTAGCATGAGGGCGTCACAGCCCTGTGGCGGTCTATCGTGGGACCGTCAGGCCCACAACATCAACACTCAAAACAAAGGGAATGTAACGCACCTGCCCAGGCGCGTTACACACTGTGGCGGTCACTGGAATGACCGCCACAGCGTCCCGACGGTGAAACGGCGAACAACACCCAAAAATTCCATTCCACGCCCCGATCATCCACGGATGATGGGGAAAACAAGGGGGAAGCCCCCAAATAGCCCCTATCATGCATCTACGGCCTCGGATCGGCCAAAAACGCAATGAAACGGCGGATCGACGCTCAACCCCAAAAACATGGATTTTTTCCAAAATCCCTAAATACGCCCGCTCTGCTCACCGCGGCCTATAAAACTTGCGGGAAAGGGAATGCACAAGCTGGGGGTCCATCTCCCTACCTCCACCGAAGAAACGACGCGTCGTGGACGCCGATCCACGAAGAAAACGCCGTGAAACCCTCGCCGCTCCACGAACCCGCGGCCGAGCTTCCACACGCTATCGGCCCTCGATCCTCGACCCGTTCCCCGTTCCTCGCCTCCCGCCATCGCCGCCTCGCCCTCCTCTGCCACCGTTGGCCGCCCGGGGAGAGGGGGAGAGAAAGAGATGAGAGAGAGTGAGAAAGAGAGAATGAGAGGGGGAGAGAGAAAAAGGTTAATATACATAGGAAAATCCAAAAATTGTAGAAATTCAGAAAATTAAAAAAAATTACCTCCGTGATCCTTGGGGAGAGCACAACGCAATGGTAACGTCCCGGAGTCGGAGAACGCCACGGTTCGCCCTGCATAGAGTTCCGAAGACACATTAGGGAAAAACACGTGTAAAGCATAAAATACACTCCGAGACCCACTAAAATGATCCGAAAAATATCCAAAAAATCCGGGGCATTACAGCCCTCCCCCCTTAAAAGAATTTTGTCCTCGAAATTCAGGACTAGCACCAAGTCACAGGGGAAGAACACCTCAACCAACTGACAACGCTGTTAGGGCCCCATCACAGAAAACCTCGATTCTCATGAAAACACCGATCCTGAGGGACACAGCCAAACTACAATCACGAACGACACCCCGCTCCGCATGCTACCCACATCGGCCATCAGAGCAGGTGTACACCAAGGGACACAGTCTGGCATCACGTCAGACATGCGAGAACCAATCATTGCACCGCTGCCACCATCTCGCTCACCGAGGAGACACAACCCTCGCACCAGAAATAACTACTGATCCATCCTATGGTCGGCGGATAAATTACACATCAGCTTCACAACCAACTGACAGGTCGCACACCCTTCTCAAGGGAACAACTAATACAGAGCCTCCACCAGCTCAAGCAGCCATCTCAACAGACCGCAACCAGAAAATTGGCTCAGGACCAAGAATCACCTCACGCATGGCAAGCTGAAAGCCAGACATATCACTGTGCCAATCTCTGTCAGAAGACAAACTTCGACAAAGCCCATATCCCGTCCGGAAAGCACACCTTAAATCAGCCACCCGAGGCCTCGCTGGCACACGGCTCTCGCCACGCTCGAGCCCCGACAACCAGCATCTTGCCTGTGAAAAGACCATCCATTGGTCGCCAGCTACACGTCAACAGGAAACCTACGCTTGCTCAGGTTCTTCCTTCTTTCCTAATCCTCCACCAGATCCGAAGGGAACATCCCAAACCTTGACAAGCCATCCGTTAACTCACACACAGACCGATACCACATCTCGAGCCGTACTCCTCTCGGACTCCGCATCCGAACTCAATCATCGCGCCAACTCGACCCTCTCGGGGAGCATGATGAAACCAATTGATGAGATCTAGGCGTCTTCAGTCATCACCTCACTTGACTCAGACTTACAGGGGAACCATCCCATGCTGGTCACCAAACCAGGGATAACCATTACAACACCAACGTCCCATCAAGGACCACCATACCGACGCCAATCTCACTAAAAAGGCCTCCGCCCACAGACGTCACTCTTCCGTCTGGTCTCATCACGTCCCTCGACTTTCGTCAGGCGACATCCTCAACAACCCCATCCAGCTCACATCGACACCTAACACGGCTTCCATCACATGAACAGGGTACTCATGCGGCGCACTAGCCAGCACATTCCCCAACACTCCATCCTGCCAGTGTCAAGAACCACGATATCTCGAGCAACGACACGACAACAACACGTCTCACACTGAGGAACCAATCCTCTAATGCTCAACGCAAACTCATGAATCCGCCCGTAGCAACCAACGCTACAATCCTAAACCAGTGGGTTATGAGCCCACCACGCTTCCGCTGCGCACTCTGATCCACGCACGCACAGCCAAGAATGCGAACACCACCCAACCAGCACTCGTCCTTCGGGAACATCGCCAGCACACCCTCACACGACAAGGGAATGGGCACAACTTCTCACCGGCAACCACCTGGCCAAGACAAGGAGCACGTCTCGCACGGACTTCATGGCACACAGAGGCCAACCAATCCGGACACATAACGCAAGACGACGAACCTTGGCCAAATGCAATCTCTCCAACCAAAGGAGAACCCAATCGCACCTCCAACCAACGGAAGAACTCCACACCTGACCTGATCTCGAACCTCGCGCATGCTGGGAACATCACCTTCCAGCACAGAGAAAAACCATCGCTTCTATCAGGTCAGCGCCTGCGACACACTAGACGAGTGTCACGTCGGACCACAACTACAGCATCTCTCGATGCACGACTGCTGTAATTCCTCAAACTGCAATGCACCACTCCAAGAGCCGCAACACGAGCCATAACGATAACCGTCAACGCTCATCCTCGAGTCCCAAAACTCACCGTGAAACCTTCACATCTCAGACCAAATCCAAGACGAACACAACCCATTCGCACACAAGAGCGCAAGAGCAAGACTTACTGGGACACCACAGCCTAATCTTGCCTCGAAATCCGTAAAACAACCGGGCACGTCATTTCTGACGCCACAGAGCACGACAGGAACATCAGGCTCGACGAAAATAGTAGCTCACCGAGAAGATCCTCTGCTCGCCTGAGCACACTTCTCGATCAGAGCACCCGCTCCGACACCTCAAACAACGACCTTAACACCTCAGGGGCTGGATAGGCCTCAAGCTGGAGCGGACAAAATCAACAGCAGCTCCCTCAGAGCACACCCACAGCCACTTAACCACAAGCAATCCACACCAGCCACCTGACCACGCTGCAGACACCTCGAACGCAGCACCGCAAGTTCACGCCTGCCAGCAACCTCTGTCCAACGCAGAATAACCAGGGCCACCACCGATGAGGGAGAAGGCTCTCGACCTCGATCCTTAGACCCCATGCCGGCACGAAAGCCGCGGACATCAACCACCTTAACAGCGCCACGCAACGCACTCAAGCTCTCACCGAGAAGATCCTCTGCTCGCCTGAGCACACTTCTCGATCAGAGTACCCGCTCCGACACCTCAAACAACGACCTTAACACCTCAGGGGCTGGATAGGCTCTCCCGTGTTCTTAGTGACCGACTGACAGAGGTACTCCCCATCTTGATCTCGGAGGAGCAAGGGGCATTTGTGAAGGGTCGATCCATTGTTCAAAACATTTCTTTGGCCAAGGAAATGGTACAACACTTAAGTTACCAAGGCAGAGGACGAAATGTTATATTCAAGCTCGACATGGCTAAGGCTTATGATCAGATGGAATGGGATTTCTTATTTGAGGTTCTCCAAAAATTTGGGTTTGACCTTTCAGTTATATCTCTTTTTGAACCACTAATCACCAATTGTTGGTTTTCTGTCCTCTTTAATGAAATTCCTATGGTTTCTTCAAATCAACAAGGGGGCTTCGGCAAGGTGATCCTATTGCTCCGGCCCTCTTTATTTTGGCGGAGGAGGCCTTAAGCCGTGGGCTGGCCTCCTTGTTCCAAAGAAGCAAAGGGGGGTCTTTCTTTACCCTCAGGAGATGCCCAACTATCTCCCACTTGTTATACGCCGATGACACTCTTATTTTCTCAAACGGGTCTGTCTGCCATCTGCGAAGTTTGTTTGCATTTCTCAAGAAGTACGAGGTTGCCTCCGGCCAATTGATTAACAATTCCAAGAGTTCATTTGTTACTGCCCAAGATACTACTACCTCTCTCAGGCGGTCCATTGAGGAAATCACCGGATTCACGAAGACCACCCTTCCGTTCACTTATTTGGGAGTTCCCATTTACTCAGGCCGACAAAAGCCTGCGCACTTCTCTATATCCTCTCCAAAACAGCGGCCAAGTTGCATATGTGGAAGTCAAGATTTCTTTCCTCGGGTGGCCGGCTCACCCTCATCCGCCACGTACTCTCCGCCTTGCCGCTTTTTACCTTGTCTTCCACAGCGATTCCTAAGTCCATCTACAAAGCATTTCACAAACTTTTGGCAAATTTCTTCTGGGGATCCTACGAGGGCTCACCAAAGAAACACTGGAAGTCTTGGGACTACATAGCCCGCCCCTTACATAGTGGCGGCCTTGGGGTTCTTAACCTTAACGACATGCAGTTAGCAATGAGAACCAAGTTGTTATGGGAAGCAATCTCCTCCTCATCACTATGGGCTAAATTCTTCCGATCAAAGCATCTCCATTCCCAACACTATTCAACTGCCAACTTCAATTATTCTCTTGCTGCGGACATGACACTTTGGCAAAAGGCAGCCTCCCTAATCCATGCAAATCATCGGGTGCTAATCTCGCCATCAGATGCTAGCGCTAAGTTCTGGTTGGACATGTGGGCCGGAGGTGCACCATTGAAGGCTTTTCTACCACCCAACACGTGGGATGCCATGGAGAACAAACTTTGCTCTGTTCGCCAAGCATTTTCAAACCCCTCGGGCCACGCATTTATGACTGCAACCCAATTCTATCCGCCTCTATTGCTTCAGCAGATTTTTGTTTCTTGTGGACAGCATGATCAATGGGTGTGGACCCCCAACCCACATGGCCAATTCAACTCTAAATCTGTGCGCATAATGCTCTCTTCTACCAGCAACCTACCATGGGCAGCACTTTGGCACCATTCCATCCCGGCCAAGTGGTCTGTGCACTCGTGGCGGGTCCTACTTGGATGCATTCCCTCGGATGATGCTGTTGCAAACTGTGGTGTATCTATTTGCTCCATGTGCTGCTGCTGCACCCCACCACAAACTGAAGGCTGCATACACATTTTCTTCCACAGCCACGTTGCCAAGGAAGTTTGGGGTGCACTCTATGATTTCCTACGCTTCAACTATCCTAGCACCGCTTCTGCATCCGATGCAATCTTTGGCTTCTTGGCAAACCTCCAGCTATCATATGTGGCGGGGACATTATCTCGGTGCATCTTCATGGCTGCTTTATGGGAAATTTGGTTAAGCAGAAACCGTGCAAGGTTTGAAGGACAGCCAATGAACTCTCGACATATCCTCTGCCGGGTAATGCAAGCTATCCGCTCTTTGGTTTCTATTCACCATTTTAAGGGAAGGACAATCTCCACCTACCAGCGAGCTTGGCTGACCTCATGGGGGGTCTCTCCTAACCGTGTGCAGTCAGATCTCCCTAAGCTAGTCCGGTGGCAGCCACCGCCTCAAGGGAGGTTGAAACTTAACGTGGATGGCTCTTTCAAACGTGATGTTGGCACAGCCGGGGGAGGTGCCGTGCTAAGAAACTCTCTTGGTAACCTACTATTCGCTTTTGCTGCACCCTACTCGAATGTCACCTCAAGTCTCGAAGCCGAAGCTCTTGCACTCCGAGACGGTCTTTCTCTTTGCCTCCACCGGGACATCCATGCGATTGAAGTCGAGTCGGATTCACTTGTGGTTGTACATGTTACCAAACGACGGATTGACTGTCCATGGCGACTTCAACTTATTATGCTAGACGTAGAATCACTCTCTCGCCGGGTGCAGGTCTACACATCCCATGTGTTTAGGGAAGCCAACCAAGTGGCAGACATGTTGGCTGGCCTTGGGTGTAGGTTGTCATCTCCTTCTTCTTGGTTTTCTTTGGCCGACCTCCCCACCCCAGTAAAGGGCCCCTATCGTCTTGATAAGATAGGTTGTCCATCCTTTAGGCCCTAATTCACCTCTATTCCTTGTGCTCATGCTTTAATTATATAAAATTTTCCCTGGGCGGCGGTTGAGGGCAGACCGACTCATCCCTTCTTGCAGGGGTGAACGGTCTACCTCTTCCGACTAAACAGGTATTGCTTTAAAAAAAAAAAAGCTCTCAAGCGAGAAACCAAGCGGGAAAACATGCACGAAACCCTAAGCCAACTGCCAACTGTATTGGACCTTATGGACTCTGATCACTGCAATATTTCGAATTTCCATGTACGTCCACAACCACTGCTCTGATACCATCTATAAAGACCCGAGAATCCAATTACTGGGAAGGCCCGATAACCCGAGACTTGAACCGCCGCCCACGAGCCGGGAGGGCTCGGAAGGGCTAAAAGGAGTGTGGAGGCACAAAGAAATAGGAAATAAAGCAGGACAATTCAATAATTAACAGAAATAAATAAACAACTACTGCAACAACAGAGTCCAGTCCAACAGAAAGTAAAGTCTAAAGCAGTAAAGCGTACAACATGCCGAGTGAACACTCGGCCCGACGAGCTGACAATTGAGAACCTCCGTACCGTACCCTCAAATCTCGAGGAAGAACCGCCACACCTAAAAAGTAGGGAATGAGTCTACAAAATAGAGACTCAACAGGGATCCCGCGGAACCCCAACCGGAAACGACGGCGGTAGCGGAAAGGAAAGCTACAACGACAACAGGAACAACGAACTGGTGGCCGGTCAAAACTCGGCACTACAGTTACTCCTACTGCACCAAAAAACACACCCTGATCTCACGGTCGGGGGCTACCGAACCACAATAGTGCCACTTACCGAAGTAAAACCTACGGCAACCCCGCCGTAGAGGCATGTCTCCCGGGACACGGCCAACCTGGACACGTTGTCCAAGGTGCGACCCCGACCACCCGGTCACGGACACCGCACCAACAAGACGCAACCTCGGTAAAGATACTAGCACCAGTCTCACGTCACGAAAATTGACACGTGCCCCGGCGAAACAATCAGAACTCAACGGTCAACACGACCGAAACCCGAAGGGTCGAAGTCACTAAAACTGACAGTCTGTCACTCCCGACTCGACAGGAGTACCTCCTACTAGAAGCAAAGCCGGATGCGTCCACTGATGTCTTAGTCTGCGCCTCAGGTGTCTCCCTCCGGCCCAGGGGGAACTGAGACAATGTACAAGTAACCACAAAACAAGTGACTAGCTGGGGTCACGCTCGTCAGCGTGTGTCCAACTGCCCCTAGCCACTTGTGCACACACAGACCGTCCACCCCTGGTCTGGCCCTCTGACTGGTTTTCCCCTCAGTCGGACTCTGGCTGCTAGATGCCGGGCCCGACGGAAACCAGTCTAAAACCGTCCTCAGGGTAAGCCCATACACCTACTCCCAGGTGAGACCAGCACACGCGTACTGGTGGGCTACGACTAGTGGAGGGCCACTGAAGGAGTAGACTCTCAAGTAAACGGAAAACAACATCCGCATCCGACGACGTACGGGGACCATCCCACATACTGGCACCGTCGCACAGTGACCACAGTCGGAGAAGAAACGGGACTCGCAGTCCACCAAGAAACGTAGAAGCACGGTTCCCAAGGTAGATCACAGGCCGCCAAACTGAACCCCACTCTCAGGGAAAAGCGGGAACCCTCCAGCCCTAGGGCAACTGGACTCGCAGTCCAAGGTCACACACATGGCCCACGCGGAAAGCACAGAAGCACGATTCTTAGGGCTGTTGGAACTGGTGCGATGGATTCAGAGGGGGGGGGGGGTGGATGAATCCCTCTTTTAAAATTTCACTCACTTGACACTTTTAAGCAATCAGAGTTAAGCCTTTTGAAGCAGTGTTTCGAGTAACTTGATAGCACTTCACACTAAACAGACGTTGGACAAACAAACTGAAATATACACCTCAGTAGAACATCTAGGTGACAGAACGTGTGATCACGTAGCTCTCACGAGGCCGAGATCAAACAATCGATGTGCACTGCAACCACAAGCCAGAGATAAAGAACAAATGATCGGCCTACGCATTCATCTAACCGAGATAGATAAAAAAACATGCAAACCACAGAACACAAGAAATTTTAGGTGGTCCGGTCCTCCAGACCTACATCCACCCCACACTCAAACATGAGTGTGGATTCTTGCTGATACACAGCTTAAACCGCTGGGCCTCACAGCTTGCCTACAACCGCTGAGCAACACAGCTTGCTGTCTGAGGTATCCACCTCGCCCACTGAGTAACACAGCTTGCTGACCAGAGGAATCCTCCTCTGCAACGCTGAGTAATACAGCTTAGCTCTGCTGACTAACAGCTTGAAATAGAGTTTAGATGAAAACAAAAGATGATAAAACACAGCGACTGAAAGCTATAAAAGATAGCAACATAAATATGGCTCCCACAGAGGTGATTGGATTGGATATGATCCAGATTCCAGTAAGGACAGATCTTCAGATGAAGCTTCTCTTCTTCTCCTCTAACTCTCTATCTCTCTCTCTATCATTTTTCTTCTTCTTCGTTTCTTTTCTTCTCTGCTACTCTCTCTCTTTTTCTCTCTCCTTCTCTTCTTCTCTCTTTCTCTTCTCTCTAGGCCGTGCAAGCTCTTTCTGCTTCTGCTCTTTCAAGTAAGTTCCCTATTTCGATCACCACACACACAATCACCTTCTCCAGATGGAGAAGTCTTCTTTTTATAGCAATAGCAGATAGGTGGGCGTATGTCCTCCACGAATTCCCACCCTAGCGCCTTGACCACGTGGCGGCATTTCAGCTCACTGCTTTGCACGTGTCACGATCCTGGCACCTCCTCCATTCTCAAGTTATGTGCCCTTCTTAGATTCCTCGAACAGAGATCCTGTCAGGTCAAACTTATTATCAGTTTGAATCAATCTGAAGAAAAAGAAAAGGATGCATCGAGTTAGTTCAAGATTTGAACTAAGCATGTACAGACTTGATGGTGTGTAATGCAATATGCATATAGGAAAGTATGCACATTGAAGAGGAATGCTCAGGCATGCCACTGGGATGTGTATAGACTTTTGTGTGCATGCGACAAGACGATGTACATACTTGCTGTGCCTAGATTTTGAGCATGAATGCATAATGTACAGGCCTAATGAAACTATGCACGAACTTAACTGCTCGTATCAACAAAGGTTGTACAGACTTGTGTCCTTGCAGCACCAAGAGTTGCACGGACTATGTGTATTTGTGTATGCGTGAGGTAAAGCGATGCACTGACTATGTGTATGCATGAAGAACACGGGCTGTACAGACTTAGCTGCGAATTGAGCTAATGGATGAATAGTGGGTTGTACAGACTTAGCATGGAGCGATGTATAGTCCCGACAGATGCAATGTACACGCATCGACTTAGTATTGAAGAATGTACAAACTTTATTTTCATGGAGCAAGAGATGTATCGACTTGCTACTGAAGAATGTACAGACTTTGTTTTCATGGAGCAAGAGATGTATCGACTTACTACTGAAGAATGTACAGACTTTGTTCATGCAAGAAAACATGCACTGAGTTTGTTTTGGCCTTTTGAACTGATGCGTCGACGCTGCGGAGATGCGGTGTTGACGCACTGAGTTTATATTAGTGACTTATGATTTAGCCTCTTGAACTATTGCGTGGACGCCATCAGAGTCCTGCGTAGACGCTATCCTTGAAGCAACTGATGAATGCACCGATGTAGTGTATGCATATGGCAGATATTGCACCGATGCAATGTGTAGGAGAACTAACAATGCACCGAGTATGCATGAGTTTCTATAGAGTTAATGCTAGAACACACAACTGGCCGCGTCAACGCAGTGCCCATACAGCGTCAACGCATGATGAATATGCACACAACCTGTTCGATGGAATGACATGCAAATAAGATGCTCAATCAATCATTCATACTCATAGTGCTTGCTGACATCAAAACCACAGTGGCACAACAATGTTTATAGGATCAAGCCCCTACCGTTGCGCTAAAAGCTCAAGCTGGTAGCGAAGGCGGAACCTTATTTCCTTATGGCAGCGCAGAACCCCACACTATCGTGCTGTGGGTGGACATGAGGGGCTTCGCACATGGACCCCATAATCCATGCGGCGGGTTGGGCTGTCAAGCGTCAATGCACCACGTGGGTCCCATACCCCACGTGGAGCAACAAATCACAAGGGAGACGCTGGAAAATCCAACAATCTTTCCCCCAGCGACACCCGGGGGATTTGAACCCGCGACCTCGCTCTGATACCAATTTATAGGATCAAGCCCCTACCGTTGCGCTAAAAGCTTGAGCTGGTAGCGAAGGCGGAACCTTATTTCCTTATGACAGCGCAGAACCCCACACTATCATGCTGTGGGTGGACATGAGGGGCTTCGCACATGGACCCCATAATCCATGCGGCGGGTTGGGCTGTTAAGCGCCGATGCACCACGTGGGTCCCATACCCCACGTGGAGCAACAAATCACAAGGGAGACGTTGGAAAATCCAACAAGGGCAACGCACAAGATGCCACTCCGATAACTAGACTCGCAGTTCAAGGCTAAACACATGACCCACTCGGGAATCATCTTCCAGGAAAACTCACGGCATGCGGGGGAGACCCCACCGCACACACATCGATACATGGTGACTTAGTCAAGCGTAACACAAAAGCCCGACACACAAGGAGTCACCTAGACTTTCAAGCACATAGGCATGCTAAACGAGGTAGCACGGTCCTCCCGACACCCACAAAACACGGACACAGAATCCCACGGGTGTCTGGGGCATTCACAAGACCGCAAGTCGACCGTTGGGTCTCAATCAGGTCGACCAAGGACCTACACAACGCGAAACAATCACGGCAAGCACGAAGAACCACTTCGGTGCAACACAGTGCCTGGCGGTCTACCTTTGGGCCGTCACAGTTGTAATGGTCCAAGGCTAGACCCTCACAACACTTTGACATTCCAACTCAGGAGCGTCAGACACTCGATGTGAAATGAACTGTAACGCACCCATGCTGGTGCGTCATAGCACCTGACGGACCTAAACAGGTGCGTCAGGGCACGAGTGAAAATTGAATGTAATGCGCTCCTCCAGGGGCGTTATGTCACCTAACGGACCGACGCCGGTGCGTTAGGCCAAGGAGCTACACAAGCCGTGACGCATGCCGCTCGGTGCGTCACGCTCTCTAACGCACCTACCCAGGCGCGCTAGGATGAAGGGTGGATGCGTTAGCTCTAACGCTCCTACCCAGGGGCGTTACACTACCTGACGCCCCACTCTGGGTGCATCAGGTGTCTATGACCCCCAACGGTCATAAACCACAGTCGAAACCACCGTAACGGTCTAGCATGAGGGCGTCACAGCCCTGTGGCGGTCTATCGTGGGACCGTCAGGCCCACGAACGCCAACACTCAAAACAAAGGGAATGTAACACACCTGCCCAGACGCGTTACACACTATGGCGGTCACTGGAACGACTGCCACAACGTCCCGACGACGAAACGGCGAACTACACCCAAAAATTCCATTCCACGCCCCGATCATCCACGAATGATGGGGAAAACAAGGGGGAAACCCCCAAATAGCCCCTAGCATGCATCTACAGCCTCGGATCGGCCAAAAACGCAATGAAACGGCGGATCGACGCTCAACCCCAAAAACATGGATTTTTCCAAAAATCCCCAAATACGCCCACTCGGCTTATCGCGGCCTATAAAGCTTGCGGGAAAGGGAATGCACGAGCTGGGTGTCCATCTCCCTACCTCCACCGAAGAAACGACGCGCCGTGGACGCCGATCCACGAAGAAAATGCCGTAAAACCCTCACCGCTCCACGAACCCGCGGCCGAGCTTCCACGCGCCACCGGCCCTCGATCCTCGACCCGTTCCCCGTTCCTCGCCTCCCGCCATCGCCGCCTCACCCTCCTCTGTTACCGTCGGCCGCCTGGGGAGAGGGGGAGAGAAAGAGATGAGAGAGAGTGAGAAAGAGAGAATGAGAGGGGGAGAGAGAAAAGGGTTAATATATATAGAAAAACCTAAAAATTGTAGAAATTTAAAAAATTACGAAAAATTACCTCTGCGATCCTCGGGAAGAGCACAATGCAGTGGTAACGTCCCGGAGTCGGAGAACGCCACGGTTCGCCCTGCACAGAGTTTCGAAGGCACATCAGGGAAAAACACGTGTAAAGCATAAAATACACTCCGAGATCCACTAAAATGATCCAAAAAATATCCAAAAAATTCGGGGCATTACATACGAAGTCTCTACGCTACTCCGACCTCAACAAGGAAGCCACGACCTCTAGTCGGGATTGCCGACCCATAGCGAAACTATGGCCTTACTACCGAGAGAACCCCACGACAATGCGGTCGTAACAATCCGTCCTCGCTCACGGAACCAACGGCAAAGCCATGCAGCCATACACACAACCTCCACCCTCGGGAGGACAACTTCGACATTGGTAAACCTCGGTCTCGAACCAGAACTAGTAAGAGAACCATGCTCTCTACACAGGGCGACTCTAGCCCATCTGTCGGAAGGGCTATCGACAACGCTGTCAGTATCTCAACCTTACCGGCATAGGGTCCTCCACTCAAATATACAAAACAGGGTCAGATGCATCACCTGACGTCTTATACTGCGTTAAGGTCTCATATGTGCGCTCACTGTCCACACCCGGTCTCGGGAAGAGCAGAGGAGACACACACACACCACACCTTGGGATTGGTTAGGATTCATACCTCTGCGCCCAACAATATGGCCGTGTCTAGCTACCTGACATGGGTTACGCGCCACTGCGACCGTCAGCGATGTACACTTGGCCTAACTAAGGTACACATGCTCATGCGGTCTCACCTCTGCAAGGAGCATCGTACACATAAGGCGGTCTCGCCTGGTCCAACCAGGACATGCCCTCAAGGCAGTGTAACCGTAAAACACTATCTTCTGTGGTCTCGCAGGAATCTCGAGAATGTGCGTATGCACACACCTAAACCACTATAAACCTCAAAACAATATTACTAGGCATTGATGAGCCATCCAGGGTCGGATGACGAAACTCATGAATGTCGGCCCGCTGACTCATGCAAGAACACTTAACTACGATCACAGCACTCACGTGGGAATACCCTCCACGGTCACGGAACTCTCGGGGGGATAGTCGTCAGTTATTACTCGATTACATGAGAATGACTGCCCACATTACATAAATCACATAGGGATGGCCCTCACTAATTACACGAGAATGGCAGAACACATGGAACGACACTGACACTTTTCGCAAAACCACGTCGACCACAGACACCCCTGTTGAATCCCCTAATTGATTTTGAAAATAAGGTTTTGATGATAACAAACCCTGTGTGTTAATGTGTGTGGATGTGGTTGTTCTACTTGAATTCTTTTCTTTTTAAAAGTGCACAAATTTCATTACATCATGTGTTATATGAATGCTTGTCTTTTGATGATTGTGAACATGGAATGTTGATGTTGATCTTCCCCTTGTGATTTGGGCAATCAAAGTTTTCATCTCTACAACCTTTGGTGAAATATATAGATTTGTCATATAATAACAAGGTTCTTGGCACAATTTTAGGCTTACTGAAAGCACTGACCAACTTTCATGTGCAACTGTCTAGTTCATGTGAATCCAGATGGATTCACCAAGTAAAATGGAGAAACAAGTGTGGTAAGTGGATAATTTTCAAACTAATAAAATATCTAAGTTCAATTTAATTTTATTTTTGCAGGAAAGTGGTTGGAAGTGGCAAGAGGAAGTTTTTGAAGTTAAAATCAGGTATAAGCTAAGCAATGGGTCGACACCTGGATATAAATGGGTTGACACCTTGATGGAGGTGGTTTTGTTTCCAAAACCAATTCACAAGGGTCGACATCCCCCATTCATAGAGGTTGACACATGCAAACATGTGGTTCTGTTTGCGGAACCCAAGTGAACAGGGGTCGACACCCACCTTCCTAGGGGTCAACACCTTGTTGGTGGTAGTTCTGTTTGCAGAATTCAAGTGAACAGGTGTCGACACTTCCCTGGCAAAGGGTCGACACCTTCTTTCTTGTTCGCCTATCACGTTCCGTATCACTCATCCATGGGTCTTTAGAGTCTTTTGAGCTATGCTTAGGCACCTAACTTTAATCTAACTACCTATTTCAATGTGTTTATGTACCTAAATCCTGTGATTAGGTGGTTTACATTGTTTTGCCATTTTGTTGTCTTTTTAGATGATTTAAACACGTATTTTGCTATGTTTAATGCACATTTGTGGGTGGGGGCCCAAGTCCCATGATTTTAGGCCCAATCATTGGAGAGAAAAGACCTATCTTGTACACTGCATCTCAGGAATATTCGGAGGACTATAAATATGTGGTGACTAGGGCGACCAAACAGGGGGAATAAGAGAAGGACATAATACACAGTGCGGCCACAGAAGCAAGAAGCGGGAACCTCACCGATTTCGCCTTCCTCCA
The DNA here is from genome assembly GCA_022559845.1 of Amorphophallus konjac. NCBI lineage: Eukaryota > Viridiplantae > Streptophyta > Magnoliopsida > Alismatales > Araceae > Amorphophallus > Amorphophallus konjac. Next base: position 29,420 of record JAHNEJ010000181.1, read on the forward strand.
ACTCCTAAAGACTCAAGGGAACCTGATTAAAGCCTTCTCAACCTCCAAAGATCATCATCTGGTCTATCTCCATCCGAGTAAAGAAATCTGAAGGGATGATGGCTCCACTCGACTGAGTCTCACAGGGGGAGAGACACTTTTTCTGAGCTTAATTTCATCCATCTATTTTCTTTTGTCATCATGTCCTTGTCTAGGAATTATGAGTGTATGGTTGTCGATCTTAAGTGTATATAAGTGTGGATACTGCTTGATGCACATTGGTGCGTGTGTGGTGCTACGACTGTGTAGTGCATGTGTGTGTGTCTACTGCCTCGGCAGCGTGTGTGTGTTGATCTGCTTCTTAGTATATTGTTAATCTTCACTGGGTGAGGGGTGTATGTAGGGGGGACTGTTGTGCACCCGAATTACCTAAAAAATCTCTGTCTCCCTTGGATTATTTTATGCTTGATTCGTGCATCTCATAGTCCAATCGGGTGTGTTCTGCATGAGAGTTGAGCGAACCAACTTATCCTAGCATATATCCTTGAAAATCCAAGTTCGGTTAGTACATGAGAGTTCTTCTCGTTTTTGTAAGATGAGTGAGTTCGTAGTTAGCACACATCCTGCTCAATGTTTTGCTGAGCTGGTTCTTTTTACAAGCAATTCATCAACTCAAATTGACCATCATAGCAAGATCTTGCTAAGGTGATTGACTCTGATCATATTCATTCTTTGTTAAATTGAGCAAACTTCATTTGATCATATAGTAATTTTTAATCAGGTAAAAGTTTTTAAGGCAACCAATTAACCCCCTCTCTTGATTGCCATTTGCTTGGGACAACGATTGGTATCAGAGCCCGATCTCTGTTCTGTATGGACTTCACAATTTGTGAGTAAGATCCTAAGTAAATGGCAAACAAAGGGATGTTGACTGAGGGCCATTCTATTCATAGGCCACCTTTATTTGATGGGACAAACTATCCCTATTGGAAAAATAGAATGCATGTCTTTATCAGAGCTCAAGAATTTGATATATGGTGTGTTATTAGCCGAGGTCCTTGTGAATGACTAGAGAATGAAGATGAATGGGATGAGGAACACATCAAAAAATTTGTTTCTAATTACAAAGCTATGAATATCATTTAATGTGCAATTCACCCGAACGAGTACTCACATATCTCTATGTGTTCCTTTGCACAGGAAATGTGAAACAAGCTGAGACTAATTTATGAAGGTACATCTAAAGTAAAGGAGACTAAAGCAAACTTGTTGGCTAGAGATTATGAGCTATTTAGGATGAAGCCAGATGAATCAATATCCGAAATGTTTGCAAAACTGATGGAGATAACAAATGGACTGAAGGACTTAGGAAAGGAATATACAAACCAAGAGTTGGTGAGAAAAGTCCTTAGGTCATTATCACCACAATGGCATACTAAAGCTACTTTGATTTTGGATTCAAAAGACCTTAAAACTTTGACATTGGATGAGTTAATTGGATCTTTGATGACATATGAGCTCAATATCAAGAGAAATGAAGATGACAGTAAGAAGAAAAGAACTGTAGAACTAAAAGCTAACCCCCAAGCCTCAGAGGAAAGTGATGTTGAATCTAATGAACATTGTGATAATGAGGAGATGATAGCCCTGATAACCAGAAGAGCGAGGAAGTTCTTTAGAAAAGCTAGGAAGACAAGAACTTTTCCCAAGAATTTTCAAAAGAAGATAACTATTAAAAAGGGTGAAGCTAGCAAGATGGAGGAAGTCATCTGCTATAAGTGTAAGAAGCTGAGGCACATGAGAGGGAGTGTCCAGAACTTAAGAAGAAAATCAAGAAAGAAAAATTCAAGAAGCCTAAAGTAATGATGGCTACATGGAGTGACGAAGATGAGGAGGAAGCACAGTCTGAGGATGAACTGGATGAGCTAGTCCAAAGCTTATGTTTGATGACCAATGAGGACTGCACCACAAAGGTAACTTCTGATTATGAGAACCTCACTAGTGAACAATGGCAACTTGCATATGCTGCATTATATAAAAAATACAAGAAATTCAAGTTTGAAAATAAACTGTTGAAAAAGAAAGTAGAAATCTTGTGTACACAAACACTCCCTGTAAAAATTGCAATGTCATGGAATTACAAATTTGAAAATTTAAAGGATGAGAACGAGCTGTTGGCATCCAAGGTAAGTCTGTTTGAAGAAGAAATCTCATGCATGCATAACGAACGATAAAATGTTGAAAATTCACTTGAATGTTACGAGGAGAAGAATAGTGAGTTGAAAAAGAAAACAGAAGAAATTCAAATGAAAATGATTAACTCTAAGCAAGCAAGAGAAGAAGCTGAAAATAAATCTGAAGCATTGAGTGATGAAATAAAGGACATGAAAGAAACTCTAGCAAAATTTGTCAAAGGTAAATAGAATTTGGATAAAATTTTGGGTCTAAATGTGATTTTTCAGAAAGAAGGATTAGGTTATGTGCTTAACAAGAAAAAGTCATTTGAGACTAAAATCACCACATCATACATGCATGAAAATATCCTTACACATACACACAAAGAACGAAGGATCATGTGTGTGGCGACCTAAGATCCGGATACCGGGAAAGGAACCCGATACCATTCGAATCCTGGCCCGCCGCCCACGAGTCGAGGCTCGAAAGGGCTAAAAAGGAGTGTGGAGGTACAAAAAAATAGGAAATAAAGTAGGACAATTCAATAATTAACAGAAACAAATAATCTAACTACAACAGAGTCCTGTCCAACAGAAGTACAATCTAAAGCAGTAAAACGTACCACATGTCAAGTGAACACTCGGCCCGGCGAGTTGGCAGCTAAGAACCTCCGAACAACACCCTCGAACCTCGAGGAAGAACCGCCACACCTGAAAAGTAGGGATGAGTCTTCAAACAGAGACTCAGCAGGGGTCCCGCAGAACCCCAACCGGAAACAACGGCGGTAGCGGAAAGGAAAGCTACAACTACAGCAGGAACAGCAAACTGGTAGCCAGTCAAACACTCGGCACTACAGCTACTCCTACTGTACCAAAAAATACAACCCGGTCTCCCATCGGGGGACAACCAAGTCACGCACCCGACATCCCGATTCCCTGATCGGGGACCACCAGACACAAACCGCCCTAGTCACGTTACTAGGAAAACGTCATGACGCCTCGGTCGCGGAGGCCTGCCCTCACAGAAGGGCCCAAGTTGACACCACTCGGTCTGGAAACACAATCACCACCTCGCCTTCGTGAACTCAATGTCGCCTAGGGAAAGCCCTCTGTGACGCTCACCGGAAACCCCAGACCTCGACTGCGGAAATGCTCCCGAAACCACACATGAAGTCCCATCTCGCAGACGGAAACAGAAACCCGGAACACAACAACTCATGTCACGTGACGGGAGTACCGCCCACCAGAAGAACAGACCGGATGCGTCCCCTGACGTCTTACACCGCGTCACAAGTGTCTAGCTACGACGCCCCGGGCGCGAGACTCAGACACACACAGTAACCAGTAGTACCACAAAACAAGGACTAGCTAAGGTCGTGCTCATCAGCGCGGGTCCGAAACCCTCAGCCCCGTGTGTACACTCAGACCATACGCCCTAGGCCTGTCCTCTAGCTGGTAATTTCCCCTAAGCCCGGACTCGGCTGTACGTGGGGGCCCTACGGTAACCAGCCTACTCACCGTCTCTCTCGGGTTAGCCGCTCCACCACTCCCAGGGTGGGTGAGCACCGCGTGCCGTAAGAAGGCTACGACTAGTGGAGGCTCACAGAACGTGGACACAGAAAACCACGCACGCACCCATCGCGAGTAACGCGAAGTAACAGGTGGCTCAAAGCCACCCGACTCTGGATAGCCCACTAGACCTACTAAGCCCAACGGCCTTTGAGTCACAAGACTCGGGGTCAAGACCATTGCTGATGTGATACCACCTTGGGGTGATGACCACAAGACAATATGACCCTTGGACCTAAGGTTGCAAGCAAGCAAATTGGCGATGATACCACTCGAGCGGCTCACTCGCTTGGTGCACACTTGTGCCCGTGGACAACTAAACGATAATGGAGAGGGTCCGGGGTGGGACAATGATGCTCCGGTGCTTGGCAAGCTTGGGGAGAACCCCAATTGGGCCAGGGATGCCCACTCACGGGCGGCCGTCACACCATGGGTGTGGGTTGAAATGGCTCGCTCACAACTCGCTCGCGATGGACACTCACGTGATCGGCAATTTGGGCCGGGCCCTCGCTCTCCGTCCGACGCAGCAAAGCAACAATACTAAGCTAAGCAAATGATATTAACCAGCAAGGAAAGGGGGACCGAGGCTCACCTAGCCGGCGTGAAGACGCCGACTCCGGCCGAAGACGGGGGCGAGCGGGGAGGCAAGGGTTTGCGCCCGCAAGCCGCGTCGGTGTCGCTTCAAAACCTGCGAGAATATTATTACATGAACTACACCTCTCGCAGGAGGGGTGAACTTGGGGTGGGGATTAAACTTATTACAATCAATACTACCTCCTCGCAGGGAGGGGCCTTCAGCCGGCCAAGCGGGGAGGGGGAATTGGGCGAGGACACCCGACTTTCCAAGCTTCACCGGTTCTGCCAATCTTCAGGTTCGCTGGACAGAGGGTTGATGATGACGCTGCCACGGGCTCCTCGGAACTCCAAACTTGACGAAACCGGTGCCAAAAGTTGCCCAACTGACAGAGGATGATGCCTGAATTTTTGGGGAAGCTTTGGAACTCGGGGCTGATCGGACCGGCGACTGGAGCAGGACAGCAACACTCTGCCTCTGACTGATGCAGAACTGATGCAGCAACTTGCAGAAGGCACTGCGTCGCTCCCGAACTCCAAATCGAACGAAACTGGTGGTGACGCGATCGTGGTCGGAGTAGCTTCGACCAGAAGTTGACGGGGCCACAATCCGATGTCGGAGAGGAGAATGGTGGCCAGATAAGTGAAGATAGGTCAAACCTGGACCCACTGGTGGCAGACTGCACACTCCGACGAAAGATTTCAGAACAAATAGCTCGGGCAGGCGAATGGCGTCGTTCTTTCTGGTACTGATGGAGGACTAGACGAAGAAGAATTTTGTAGAAGGAAGCGTGCTCGAATTCCTCCAAGGTTGGCCGCAGAACAGCTTCCAAGATCGCTCTGGTCTTCAGTCTGGGACAGATTGCGCAGTCGTTGAAGATGACGTTCCTCCGGACAGCTCCAAACTCGGATGCCTGCGAGACCACCACCGTTGGAAAGCTAACTCGCAGACGATTCCAGCAATGTAGGCCTTGCCATCTGAATCTTTGAGAGATGGTCGTGGCTGCCTCTGCAAGTCACTGCTTTTCTGAAACCTGCAACAGGGACAGAATAGGTGGAGGAGAGGGTGTGGGGAAGGGCATGAACAAGGGGTTATTTGGTGGATGGGGAAGGTGGGGTGCGACCTTGGGTGGTTAGGGAGGTGGGGAGATGAAAGGGCACAGCCCAAGGGAGAGGGAAATTCGAAATTTGGCCTAGGGAAGGGCTCTTTCAGTCTTGGGGAGAGGGAAGGTTGCTTGGGAGAGTGGAAAGGTGCCTAGGAGAAGGGGTTTCCACCTAGGGGTTGGAGGGGGAATTGAATGAGTGCATGGGGAAGGGGAAGGGGCCTTAATGAGGGGTGAATGGGGAGGAGAGAGAATGAATTTCGAAATTGGGGTGGGGAGGAGAGAGAGAGGGGGCTCAACCCACTTAGAGAGAGTGATAGTAAGAGAGAGAGAGAGGGAGATATTGAGAGGGAACTAGAAGGTGTGGAAATTTTCTGGATTCAATATTCAAGCATAAAACTGTTACAAATGAGAGAGGGGTGGGGCTATTTATAGACCCCACACTTTTCCTAAGACCAAACTGACCCTGACAAACTAACTAATGACCAAACAGTCCAAGGGAGGGGCGCCCCTGGGCCTAGCCCAATGAATTGGGCCCATTAACCTATCAAACCAACATAATGACTCAAGACTTAGGAAAATGACTTTCTAACCTAGGTACATGACTCAATAAAGGGAAAATTACATGTTTAAGACTCAAATAAAAATAAGAAAATTACATGACTCGACTCACAAACACATGAGGAACATAATGGCGTACACCGACGATCAATCCGAGCTTCAGAAAATGTGGAGGGGCAAGGGATGTCCCCATCATACCCCCGGGGTGGGGAAAACTCGACCCTGTCGAGTATGGGTCCACCGGGGAAGTAGCATCCCAAACGCAGTTCCGGGCGAACCTTGTTCTCCAAACTCGACCCATGTCCATAGCCGAGGAACGGTGCTTCCACTCGACAAAGTGGCTCGGACACACCCTTAGGCTGGCGAAGAGATCTTGCTTTGCTTAGTATTGCCGCCATGTGCTGACGTCGGGCTCTCGGGCTAGTTTGTGGTGGCACTCCGAGGGTGTCTCTCACAAGGATAGGTGTAGGCTCAAGACACTCACTAGGATCCACCGCGGTACCCTTAGAGGGTGCCGGATCCGCCACGTGGGAAGTGGGATGAATCCCAAAACCCATTGGTAAGTTCAACCCGCAAGCCGGGTGCCAAGGCCACTCGGAACTTGGCAAGGTCCAAGTCCTCGTGCCCTCAAATTGGAGGTGACCCTAGAGTAGAGCCACTCCAAAATCATCATTATCATCAAGTCGCCAACGTGGAATTTCAAGTGGCGCTCACGAGTTTTTGCCCGCTTTTTGTAATTCTCACCGCTTTTTGCTTGATGCATGTTTTGATGCATATGCCATGTACTAAGATGCGGTGTGAGTGAGTTTGCTTGATGCATGTTTTGATGCATATACCATGTACTAAGATGCGGTGTGAGTGAGTAGTGCATGGTATGCAAAGGTGGTCCAGGGCAACCACATGTAGACCTATCATGCATTGATGTTATGAAGACTTTGAAGGATTTGGGAGGACCGGGGCATCCATAGGTGTCCCTCTTGTGAGTGAGTGTGATGAATGTTGGAGGACCCGGACATCCATGAATGCTCCTAACATGCTTGAGATTTATGATGAATGATGGTGGACCATTACAACCAAATATTGACCACTCATGTTTTCTACTTGACATGTGGGTGATATGAATGAATGGACCCAACTTTCTAATCATGTCAAGTGGGGTGGTATGCCTAAGCACATGCATTTCAGTCCTAGTGATGACTTCTATGTGCATAGGTGTGGGGTGGCCCTTGAGCTTCCATTCGTATGAGTCAAAGGGATCTAAGAAGGGGGACATCATAAAGTGGGGCCGTCTATCAATCCCATTGTGTATGTTGCCTATGGTCAAGGCTTCCTTGGTGTAACCTGATTCTAGGAAGGGAGGGGTTTGGGTTATCATGGGTGGTAAGGGTAGGGTAAGGTGGGTGGTGAATAAGGTGAGTGGGTTACATGGAGATCTAGGCTCCCATAGAAAAGGGTCAAAGGGATCATAGTAAGGGTCACCTTGGTAGGGGTACTCTATGCTTTCAAGGTCCTTGAATGGTGAGTCATCCTCCTCAATAATTGGGCCAAGGTTGCTAATGGGTTGGCCGATCAAAGCACTTGGGATCTCAATGGTTGGGGAGTGGACTAGGATATGTTCTTCCTCCATGGGAAGAAGGAGGATGATCTCACTAGTAACTTGGCCATTAGTGTAGATGGAAGTGATGGAGCCAATGGTGGGATATGCTAGGCTAATGGTGTTAGTCTCGACGGCCTCATGGCTAGCATATTGGTCAAGTGGACTTGCCAATGCAGGTAGGCCACTAAGTCTCCCAAATCTTCCACACAATAAGAGGTTTGATAAGTGACATGAGGCTGAGTGGGAATGATTTGGGATTGATGTCCCATGGGTAGGTGGCTTGGTTGTGAACTAGGAATGGTGAGGCCTTGCTTGAGCCATTGGAGTACAGACTCATCTATGGTGACGGTGTCATGGGGAAGGGTGTGTAGCTCTTGAGGAGCTAGGCTAGGAGTGGTGGGTGAGTTGTGTGGCCCTTGGATTTCCTCTATCTTGGGAGGTGGATCCGGATTGGTATCTCTCTCCACTTGGGTGAGGGTGTGGGTTGCAACTCCTAAGGACAATGGGGTAGGAAGGTCTATGGTGGGTGGGTTGGTGGTAGTCGATACATGGCGCACTCGGGGTGGTGGGCAAGGGTGGACTTGGGTTGGGAAAGGAAGGGGAAGTAGTGGAGGCCTAGGTTGGGGAAAGATTGGTGTAGTAAGCGGGAGGTGGGTTGGGTGAGGGGGTTTAGGTTGGTTGGCCTTGGGAGGTGCATCTTTCTTTGGGGGTGATGGAGGGATAATGGTGGGGTTCAAGGGGGCTTGTGGGATATGGGTTTGGTGGGGGAATTTGGGTTGGGGGGTGGTGGTCGTCATAGGCCTAGGTGGAGGGGTGGTCATGGGGCCCAATTGGGTTTGTGGAGCTATGGTTGTGGTGAGGACTTGCAGGTAGGGTGTAGATGTGGTGGTCGGGATAGGATAGGTGGGAAGTGGTGGGGAATGGGGGACTAGGGTCTTGGGTTGGCCAGGAGGGGGTGAAGGAGTTGAAGTGCTCCTTAGGCTTTGGTGTTTTTAGTAGAAGGGGGAAACATATCTAGCCCTAAGTTGTTCTTTCATGTCCCCCCAAGTGGTGATGGAAGGTTCCCTTCTAAGCACCCTTATCCCGACAATTTGCAACCATTGAGTTTGGGCGCGTTTAGAAAGTTGCATTTTGGCAAATTGGGCCTTCTCTTCTTCGGTCATTGGATACCAAGTGAAATAATGGTCCATGGAAGCCTCCCATTCTAAATACTCATTATGATGAGTCCCATCAAAGGTGAGAAGTGATGGAGGAGCCCTACTATCATTCATCCTTGGGGCGGGCCAATTTTCTTCTAGTTGGTCAAGTCGTCTAGATAGGTTATCAAGCTTGCCATTGGCATGGGTCAAGGTTTTCATGAGGTAACTGACGTGGCCAGGGAAGTCATGGGTGTTAGTGGTAGGTATCCCTTAGCGTTTTGGATTCATAGTGGGATTGGAAGATGAAGTATTGGGTTGATAGTGAGTACCACTACGAGTGGTCATGCAAGGTTGGGTGGGCTATGCACGGGTGTGCGGATGCACCTTTGACCTAGTATGATGACCCAAGACTAGACCTGTGAGGACAAGCCTATGACCGCTCTGATACCACTTGATGTGATACCACCTTGGGGTGATGACCACAAGACAATATGACCCTTGGACCTAAGGTTGCAAGCAAGCAAGCAAATTGGCGATGATACCACTCGAGCGGCTCACTCGCTTGGTGCACACTTGTGCCCGTGGACAACTAAACGATAATGAGAGGGTCCGGGGTGGGACAATGATGCTCCGATGCTTGGCAAGCTTGGGGAGAACCCCAATTGGGACAGGGATGCCCACTCACGGGCAGCCATCACACCATGGGTGTGGGTTGAAATGGCTCGCTCACAACTCGCTCGCGATGGACACTCACGTGATCGGCAATTTGGGCCGGGCCCTCGCTCTCCGTCCGACGCAGCAAAGCAATAATACTAAGCTAAGCAAATGATATTAACCAGCAAGGAAAGGGGGACCGAGGCTCACCTAGCCGGCGTGAAGACGCCGACTCCGGCCGAAGACGGGGGCGAGCGGGGAGGCAAGGGTTTGCGCCCGCAAGCCGCGTCGGTGTCGCTTCAAAACCTGCGAGAATATTATTACATGAACTACACCTCTCGCAGGAGGGGTGAACTTGGGATGGGGATTAAACTTATTACAATCAATACTACCTCCTCGTAGGGAGGGGCCTTCAGCCGGCCAAGCGGGGAGGGGGAATTGGGCGAGGACACCCGACTTTCCAAGCTTCACCGGTTCTGCCAATCTTCAGGTTCGCTGGACAGAGGGTTGATGATGACGCTACCACGGGCTCCTCGGAACTCCAAACTTGACGAAACCAGTGCCAAAAGTTTCCCAACTGACAGAGGATGATGCCTGAATTTTTGGGGAAGCTTTGGAACTCGGGGCTGATCGGACCAGCGACTGGAGCAGGACAGCAACACTCTGCCTCTGACTGATGCAGAACTGATGTAGCAACTTGCAGAAGGCACTGCAGTCGCTCCCGAACTCCAAATCGAACGAAACTAGTGGTGACGCGATCGTGGTCGGAGTAGCTTAGACCAGAAGTTGACAGAGCCACAATCCTATGTCGGAGAGGAGAATGGTGGCCAGATAAGTGAAGATAGGTCAAACCTAGACCCACTGGTGGCAGACTGCACACTCCGATGAAAGATTTCAGAACAAATAGCTCGAGCAGGCGAATGGTGTCGTTCTTTCTGGTACTGATGGAGGACTAGACGAAGAAGAATTTTTTAGAAGGAAGCGTGCTCGAATTCCTCCAAGGTTGGCCGCAGATCAGCTTCCAAGATCGCTCTGGTCTTCAGTCTGGGACAGATTGCGCAGTCATTGAAGATGACGTTCCTCCGGACAGCTCCAAACTCGGATGCCGGCGAGACCACCACCGTTGGAAAGCTAACTCGCAGATGATTCCAGCAATGTAGGCCTTGCCATCTGAATCTTTGAGAGATGGTCGTGGCTGCCTCTGCAAGTCACTACTTTTCTGAAACCTGCAACAGGGACAGAATAGGTGGAGGAGAGGGTGTGGGGAAGGGCATGAACAAGGGGTTATTTGGTGGATGGGGAAGGTGGGGTGCGACCTTGGGTGGTTAGGGAGGTGGGGAGATGAAAGGGCACAGCCCAAGGGAGAGGGAAATTCGAAATTTGGCCTAGGGAAGGGCTCTTTCAGTCTTGGGGAGAGGGAAGGTTGCTTGGGATAGTGGAAAGGTGCCTAGGAGAAGGGGTTTCCACCTAGGGGTTGGAGGGGGAATTGAATGAGTGCATGGAAGGGGAAGGGGCCTTAATGAGGGGTGAATGGGGAGGAGAGAGAATGAATTTCTAAATTGGGGTGGGGAGGAGAGAGAGAGGGGGCTCAACCCACTTAGAGAGAGTGATAGTAAGAGAGAGAGAGAGGGAGATATTGAGAGGGAACTAGAAGGTGTGGAAATTTTCTGGATTCAATATTCAAGCATAAAACGGTTACAAATGAGAGAGGGGTGGGGCTATTTATAGACCCCACACTTTTCCTAAGACCAAACTGACCCTGACAAACTAACTAATGACCAAACAGTCCAAGGGAGGGGCGCCCCTGGGCCTAGCCCAATGAATTGGGCCCATTAACCTATCAAACCAACATAATGACTCAAGACTTAGGAAAATGACTTTCTAACCTAGGTACATGACTCAATAAAGGGAAAATTACATGTTTAAGACTCAAATAAAAATAAGAAAATTACATGACTCGACTCACAAACACATGAGGAACATAATGGCGTACACCGACGATCAATCCGAGCTTCAGAAAATGTGGAGGGGCAAGGGATGTTCCCATCAATTGCACACGAAAGCACTGAGCCGTCAATCTGGCCTAATCCCTAGGTCAAAAATCACGATGCGATGACGCACGAGGTAGTTCACAACTGCCGAGACCCATCCCTCGAGGAGGGAAACTTAAGCGACCTCCAGCCTCAGGCTGGGAAATTGGACTCACAGTCCAAGGCCACACACATGACCCACTCGGAAACCACCTTCCGGAGAAACCACGACGTGCGGGGAAACCTCACCGCACTCACACCGATACACACGGTGACTCGATCTAGTAAAAACACGGAAGTCCAGAACACCTGGGGTGACCCGGGCCCACCAAGCCCATGGGAATGCTTATCGAAGTAAACGAGACCTCCGGACACCCAAAGATACGGTCACAGAACTCCACGGGGTGTCCGAGACACACACGGTCAAGGGAGGCGCGATTAGCCGTAGACTACCCGCCCTGGGCAGCCCGACTGGTCGCCCTCAAGAACGCGCTACCCTCGTATAGCGCATTCAAAATAGAACAGGCTATACGCCTATAGCGCGACAAGATAGAACACTCCAGCTACCAGTAGCGCGACACGACTGAACGCGCCATAGACCTATAGCGCGACCAGGCCAGATCGCGCTATGACCCTATAGCGCGATAAGGACAGAACGCGCTAGGACCCTATAGCGTGATAAGAACCACCTTACTGTTCATCCTCCCCGATGAACACGCTCAATCGGGGTGGCGCATTCTCCAAGAACGCGCCCGCCTTGGCTAGCGCGTTCTCAGTCCGCGCCCGAAAACGGTGAAAATCGTGAAGAAATCCATTCCACGCCCCGTTCACCCCCAGGTGAGGGGGAAACAAAAGGGGAAACCTTTCCCAAGCCCCTAGGCATGTATCTAAACCCCCGGGTCGGCCAAAAATGCCGTAAAACGGGAGATCCGACTCACACCCCCAAAAAACATGAGTTTTCCCCAAAACGCCCAAACAAGCCCTCTCGGCTAACCACGGCCTACAAAACTCGCGAGAAATGAAGTACACGAGCTGGGGGTCCATCTCCCTACCTCCACCGAAGATTCAACGCGCCGTGGACGCCGATCCATGAAGAGACGCCCACGAAACACCACCGGTGCCTCACGCTCGCAAACCGACTTCACCGCGCCCCCGTCCCTCGATCCTCGACCCATCCTCACCGTCCTCCTTGCCCGCGTCCCCCCGCCTCGCCCCCCGCCTTGGTCCGTCGGCCGTCGGAGAGGAGAGAGTGAGAGGAGAGCGTGGGAGAAGAGAGAGAGTGAGAGAGTGAGAAATGAGAAGAGAGAGAGGGGTGGGAGGGTTTATATAGGAAAAACCTAGAAATTTGAAAAAATTCCAAAAATTAGGAAAAATTACCTCCGCGATCCTCGGAAAACACACAACGCACTGGTGCCGTCCCGGAGTAGGAGAACGCAACGGTTCACCCTGTACAGGGTTCCGAAGGTCCGACAGATGGAAAACACGTGTAAAACTCGAAACGTAACCCGAGACCCACACAGGAGCTCCGAAAATCCAGAAAAATACCGGCGTGCTCCTCACAACACCACAGACCCAAGGAAACTCACGGGCACACCACCAACGGGTCTGATAATCCGGTAAAAATAGTCTGAAGCTCCATCGGACAGAATCTGCAACCCGCAAAAAGCGATCCCAAACCCACGGATCCAGATCCGAACCCGGGACATTACAATGGGTACACAAACACAACACCTTTAAGAGTGTAAATAAAAAGGATACACACAAAAATGATAAATCTCGTGCTTTTATTGTGGAAGGTTTAGACACATAATGTACATTTGCAGACTAATGAGACAAGATGATGAAAGATTTGCAAGAAAAATGAGGAACTCATTTCTGAAAGGCAAAACTAACCAATTTGGTCCTAAGCAAGCTTGGGGTACCAAAATCATAGAGACAACTATTTTTGCTTTGTAGGTATGTCTAAAAGCTAAAAGATATAAATGGTACCTAGACAGTGAATGTTCCAAGCACATGACATGTAATAAGGAGATGTTCACAGATCTACAAGAGAAAGTATAGTGCCCCAGAATTTATATATATAATTTTTGAATTTTAAAATAATTTTCTAGAAATTATAAAGGCTTAAATATATTAATGAAGGGGTTATTGGATTAATAAGTCATTATAAGGCTCAATTAGGCTAATTAGTTAACCTAGCCTATCTAATTATTATCCAAAAGGTTTATGGACCAAGCCCATCAAGTTTGGCCCATATTCTAGAAGGGTAATTAGCTTATTCCTGTATTTTAAGGATAAATACTATTTATATAAGATAATTATGTAGATAAACGAATAAAAGAGTTTTATTAAATTGAAACTCTATACATGTTGAATGTAACGGTCTATCGGGCGACCGGCACAGCCCTGTAACGCACCTAGGCTGATGCGTTACACTCTGACAGTTCTGTGAAAGAAAGAATGAGCAAAAAGATTAGAACTTTGGGATCTTATCTACAAGATATCGACTTGGGAGAGCTTATAACATTACTAAGGACTCTTAGGGCCACTTTGATAACGGGTTAAGCTAGGTTAGAGTGGGTTAACTGGGGTCGGGTGAGTTACTCCTTGTTTGATAGTTTTTTTCTTAACCCGGGTCGGATTGGGTTAAAGTGGATTAACTCATTCCTAGAAAATAGGTGGAATGAGTTAATCCACCCGGGTTAGGGTTAAGGGTGGGGTGGGCTAACCCGGGTAAGCCACCCGCCCCTAACCTAACCCGTTACCAAAGTGGCCCTTAGGGATTAGGTTCTACCAAATTAAGGACTCTAGAATCGATCTAATCTTTAAACCATAGCCAAAACCCTATAAATAGGACCTAGTTTTGAACTAAGCGACCCTTACTTTTAGCTCGTGAAGAATCAAGGTAAGGAGATAAAATTTCAGGTAAGTTCTTTAGAATATTTTGTTTAGTATACATTATACTAATAGTTCTCTAAATTTCGTGCTAGGAGATCAAGCAACCAAGGAGATAGAAGCTTCCAAAGTTGCTGATTCAACCTTAGCAACTCAGGAATCTGAACGCAAGTCCCCTGAAATTAGGACGTCTAAACGAGGTAATTAGAGTTCAATCCTTTAGAACCTTTTGGTCCCAATAGTTTCATATTCTTACCCTCAAAATTTCACATCCTTAGGTCAAGAGGTTGAGAAAATAGAGCAGATTGAAGTTGCTGATTTATCACAAGAAGTACAAGGGACTAAGGGTAGCACCTAGCATCAAATTCGAAGTTTAAAGGTTTTAGAAGAGGTAGGGTATCTCATGATTGGCAAAAATAACTTGTTAGGAATAAAAGCCCTCTGGTTGTACTTGATTTCATGCATTATAGACTAATAATTTCATGATCTAATAGTTCTATACATTCATGCATCTCTTAGCCCTAAATAGAAATTAAAAGATATTATCCTGTATATTCACTAAACCCATGCATATAGTTGGCCTATATTTCATTATCATGACTAGGATAGTGGTAGTATTTTGATTTCCAGGCATGTTATATTTTCATAAACCTTTACTTAGTTTACTGCTAGCAGATTCTCTGATGCACCAACGTAAGACCGTCACATGAATGTAACGGCCTTACGATAGACCGTCACACCCTGTTGTGCTTTTATTGTTCTATTGTCTCTGACGCACCCTAGCAGGAGCGTTACACCACTGTAACGGCCCCTCGATAAACCGTCACAAGCACTGTAACGCGCCTATCCTAGACCATCAGACCCCTGTGTTCTGTCAGCCCAAGGCGAAATAATAACCAGTTAAGTTTGCTTATAAATAAGCTTAGATAGCTAAGATGGACATGTTATCATGACTTCAAGTTTAGTTATTGATTCATAATCAAATTGCATGATTAATGTGTCTTAGGTTATTTTAAGTTATGCTAATTTCATTGGCTAAAACTCTATAGTTTTGTATTCTAAATCATGATTTTTCAATGTTGTATTGACGGAGTTTTATCTTGGTTTCACATTGGTACACATTCTTTTCTATCTATAGAGTCATTTCTCTAAGTACATGGCGTATATTCAGGTACATGTCCATTAGTTACACTTTGCACTATAGGAACATTATTCTTGGACATGAGGACCTCTCTATTGGATATTCCTTCCAATGGACTAGGAAATCTTGTTTCAAGGCCTCCGTAATTCTTTGCGAGCCTGGGATTCTCACTAGGACGCCGAGTTGGTTGTACCATTAAATCTCATTGATTAGATTACACTATCGATGTTTTGGTTATCAATAATGTAACGGCTCTATGTTGGACCGTCAGGCACAAGTAACGGCTCAATATACGACCGTCACATTCAACTGAGTCCGATTTCTTGGTTCTGGATTCAGACAAATGTAACGGCCCGATACTGGAGTGTCACATCATGTAACGGCCCAATACACGATCGTCACACTGCTTGAGTATTTTAACACAAGGTGGACCAAGGGTTGATATTCCAAGGTTTCTAGATGAACTATTAATGATCTAGAACTTATCATACTGATCAAGAAACCTAAAATAATGAATAGAAAATAAAGAATGTACCGTTATGCTGCCGATTTATTTCCATAAGCATAACCTTGCTTAAGTCATTCTTGATTTCTCATGATTCTTATTAAAGTATTCATTCATTGAATTATTGTTATCATGAGCTTATTGAACTTATTACATTCTTGGCCATACTTTATTGTTACATGCGTGGAAAAAGCTTGATTTATACTTGAAGATGCGATCGAGCACTGATTGTGTTCAAGGGCTCTATGCTAGTCCCCTCGACTGATTGTCGGAAACATACTATTATAAACCATGGGGTATGATGCTACTGGCGTCGCATTGCGCTGGGAGTACTTTCTATAAATAAGTGAAAATCCACAATACGGCATGGCATGACATTCTTGCACATGACTTTCTTGCTTGATATTCCACAGAAATTCACGAAGTACTTGCTCATCAGCAAACGATACTAGAGTGATGATTATGTGACTTGCTAGCACATTCTCGATACATTCTTGTTCATGAAAGGCCAATATCATGTCCTTGTTACATTCTTACTAGTTCGTACTTGCTCTCATTCTAACTTACTTGATCGTGTTGTTACTTTGGTTTAATCGCGTGATTGATCGCATTCGCATGATTTTTACCTTATTCTTTAGAGCTAAATTGTTAATTACTTTAATAGTGCCTTCATGTTGATGCGAAGATACCTACTGGGCAAGTGTGCTCATTACCTATTTCCAATCTTTTCAGGAAATGAAAGTGATTCGAATTCAGATTCGGGTTATACAAGTAGCGGATCCGAGAGCGAATGAAAGTATTGTCAAGATGAGAGTGAAGACTTAGGAAGTCTAAATTGTTTAGATTGAGTCTATGTAAATTTCCTATTTCTTGAGTCTAGTACATAATGGAAGTTGAATTAGTGATTGTACTTGATTATTATGAAATAAAGTTGGAGTTTGAGTAAATATTATGCAATTGTATTTATGTGTGTGATTGTCTTACGCTCTGATCATTCTTGCTTGCAAGAGGCTTACCATGTCGGCTGTTCGCGCTCCCCGAGTTAGTCTTCCGCTGTAATAAAGGCTCGGGACATGACAGAAAGAATGATGATTGGTTGCATTTAGGGGTCAAGACAAGGGTAAAATAATTGGAATAGGTAAGATAGGTAAGAGTTCTACACACTCAATTGACAATGTGTTGCTGGTAAAAAGGCTTGAATCATAATCTGTTAAGCATAAGTTAACTTTGTGACAAAGGTTGGAAAGTCATTTTTGAATCATCTCATTGTTCTGTCATAGATAGAAATACAAATGAAATAAGGTTCATAGGTAACAGAAACAATGATGTTTACACCATAGACTTAGACGATACTTCATACAATAATATTTGTTTAGTTGCAAATAATTCTGAAATGCATGGTTTGTCATCGTC
The DNA here is from genome assembly GCA_022559845.1 of Amorphophallus konjac. Taxonomy (NCBI): domain Eukaryota; kingdom Viridiplantae; phylum Streptophyta; class Magnoliopsida; order Alismatales; family Araceae; genus Amorphophallus; species Amorphophallus konjac. The sequence goes on from JAHNEJ010000181.1 coordinate 46,753, forward strand.
GGTTAGGTCATGCTAGTTTGAATGTTCTTTTCAAGTTGTCCACAAATAACTTGATCATAGGATTGCTAAACATAACATTTGAAGGTAAGAAAATTTGTGATGCATGCAACAAAGGTAAGCATACTAGAATCTCTCTCAAATGCAGAAACATTATTTCCACGGCTAGACCTTTGGAATTCATACATCTAGATCTGTTTGGACCTAGTACAATTCACAGTTTAGGAGGTAAATTGTATAGATTTGTTATCATAGATGACTTTTCAAGATACACATGGGTGTTATTTTTAACCCATAATAGTGAAGCATTGCAGGAATTTGAAGACTTTTGCAGGAAGGTGCAGAATGAAAAGGGCTACTCCATCGAAACAATTCAAAGTGATCATGGTAAGGAGTTTGATAACCATGACTTTGATGAGTTTTGCAAGAAACAAGGGTACACATAAGTATTCAGCACCAAGAACCCTACAACAAAATGGAGTCGTGGAAAGGAAGAATAGAACACTTGTGGAAATGTCCAGAGCCATACTTGTAGAGAATAATCTTCCAAGGTGTTTTTGGACAGAGACAGTCAACACGGCCTGCTATATCATAAATCAAGCAATGATAAGGCCAATCTTGAGAAAAAACTCCTTATGAACTGTACAAAGGTAAAAAGCCCAACATCTCTTACTTTAAACCATTTGGGTCATTGTATTACATGCTAGATAATGGAAAGAATAACCTAGGAAAATTTGATGCCAAGAGCGATCAAGGGATCTTTCTTGGTTACTCACTCAATTCAAGGGCATATAGAGTGTACAACACAAGGACTCTAGCTGTTGATGAGAGCTGTAACGACTAAAGATCCGGATACCGGGAAGAACCCGATACCATTCAAATCTTGGCCCGTCGCCCACGAGCCGGAGGGCTCGGAAGGGCTAAAAGGTGTGTGTGGAGTACATAAAAATAGGAAATAAAGTAGGACAATTCAACAATTAACAGAAATAAACAAATAATCTAACTATAGAGTCCAGTCCAACAAAAGTACAGTCTAAGGCAGAGAAGCGTACCCAACACCGAGTGAACACCCGGCCCGGCGAACTGGCAACTAAGAACCTCCGCTCAGCACCTTCGAACCTCGACGAAGAACCGCCACAACTGAAAAGCAGGGGTGAGCCTCCTACCACTGGCTCAGTAGGGGTCCCGCGGAACCGTAAACAACGGCGGTAGCGGAAAGCAGCAACAACAGTAGGAATAGCAAACCCGGTGGCTGATAAAACATCGGCTCTACAACTACTCCTACTATACCAGAAAACACGCCCCGATCTCACCATCGGGTGACCACCAGACTAACTGGAAAATCTCTGGCTACGCTACCAGGAGAAACATCACGACAACCCTATCGTGGAGGCCCGTCTCACAGACAAAGACCCAACCCAAGACCACACGGTCTGGGTAGAAACGATCACGACCTCGACATTGTGAACCCTACACTGTCTAGGGAAAAGACCCTTGGTAACGCTTACCGGAAACTCTAGACCTCTGTCTCGAAAAGCACACAGAATCTACACATAAAACCATGTCTCGCAGACGGGAAATGGAAACTCGAGTCACGAGTATCTCACGTCACGTGACGGGAGCACTGCCCACTAGAAGCAAGGCCGGATGCACCCACTAACGACTTATTCCGCAACCTCAGGTGTCTCCCTGCGACGCCCCAGGCGGAGACTGAGACACCGTATAGTAATCATGAACACGAAACAAGGACTAGCTGGGGTCGCGCTCGTCAACGCGGGTCTGTGGACGCACTAAAATTCGCTTATTCAAGTTGTTCGTCTATTTGGGAATGGTTGATTCGTCTATTAAGGGCGTGGGCGTGCCAGTCACAAAGTGATGATTTATCCGGGCTCCGAAGAGCCCATGGTGCGCTCGATCTGACTCGATCAGATGATTATATGGTTTGTGTCGGGACCAAAACCCGCCACGCCATAAAGGTCACAGCATCATTTACATCCCCCATACGAGGGAACACCCTTGATTAATCGCCGGGATTTAGGGCCTCATGGCCAAGAAATCAATTGCATGGAAGGTCTATTACGAGGTATTGAAATCCTCGCGCGAGGGCGAGAAGAAAACCATTCGCGGTCATGTCAGTCGTGTACTGACCATTTAATGTTCGGACGAATGTCCGGCTCGAGAAAAGCGCGATCGTCGCGGGACAACCGGAGCATATGTATGCCAGGATATGGCAAGCTTATTATTAAGAAGAACAGAGGACATTTGGCTAAGCCTCGGTTGGAGCGGTCAAGAACCAGTAAATCTATTGGCCCGGTGCAAGAGCAAGCTGCCACCATACTGCGGTGGGCCCCCCGCGGTCGAAACAAGACTTGCATGAGCGTCATTAATATTTTCGGTGCCAAGGGGCAACGAGGGAATATCCCTTGAATCGGCTGAAAAGCCGTATGTCTAGGGAAGGGGACGTTCGAAACGTGTCGGTTATTTGGGAGACCGTTTAATATTCGGACGGGCGTCCGGCTTGAGAATATCATAATCGTCGCAGGAGGACCTGGAACATATGTATGCCGTGATACGGCAAATACATTATTCCGAGACACTGAAAATATTCGGTTAAATCTCGGTTAGTATAGCAGGAAACTAGCGAATTTATTGGCCCGGTGCGAGATCGAGTCGGGACCATACCGGGGGCGCCTCCCGCTGTCCAAACGGGGCTTGCATGGGCATCATTAATGATTCTGGTGCTGGAGGGCAACGAGGAAGAGTCCCGGGACTAGATTCCAAAATTGAAAACATATTCGAAGGGAGTGAGCTATAGGCTGAGGATATGCGTCATACAATGACCATAATCGGGACAAGCCCGAGGTCTAAGCATGGCCCACGGGGGCCCTGTTGACATCCCCATGCAAAGGGTCCAGGGATGACAGGAGCCATATCGTTCTATTCGGATTTTTGTCAGTCACTCGCGGACCACTTGATATTCGGACAAAGGTCCATATCGAAGGTACGGCGTAGATAGAAAAAACCCCATACCAATACATGCCGAGTTTGAGGCAACTTCAATACAAGAGCGAGAACGAATCCCGTTAGAATGAATCTGATTTGAAGGACTATCGACCCAGAGCAATGCCGGGTTACGACCCTGTCGGGATGGGAGCCGTCGGCCATATCAGTCACTCATGGACCTTTTCATGTTCGGACACATGTCCGTAATAGAAACGCGACAGAAATCGA
>JAHNEJ010000180.1:0-56391 GCA_022559845.1 Amorphophallus konjac
GATTCACGCCTAGATCTTAGGCGTTTCTTTAAAAATAATGCCTCTTGGAAGGTCGTGTTTTCAACAAAATCAAAAAAAAAAAAAAAAAAACTTTTCACAGTAGCGCCGTCTCCGAGGGCGTCTTTTAAGATAGTAACGGCCTAATCTAAGGCGTGTTTTTTAGAAAAATCCTCAAAAAATATATATATATATATACATACTGAAAAGAACAAAAAAAAAAAATAAATTCTTCATGTTGCATGAATTGCATTCTTGCCTTGACATCTTTTAATTATTGTTTGCATACGTGTGATTGCATGAGGCATCCCCGAGTTTTGATTATTTCATTTTGCCTTATTAAAGGCTTGGCCCCTTGACCCATTATTAAGGTCAAAATATTTACACCCCTTGCTCACCGGGCAAGGGGCCAAGTCGAACAGATGAATTAACCTGTTTGTTCAAGTGAAAACCGCAGCCGCAGATGCAGGGCAAAGTAAAGCAAACAAGAGGAACGAAAGAAGAAAAAAGTACACAAACACAAGTCCACAACCACACAAGTGCTCAGGTAACAAAAGCTCAAATCTCATATATATATGTGTATCATCATGTCTATCATGTACAGGTGTGAAGGTGGAGGAGTACAAGTACAGAACGCTCAACTCTCGCCTCCACCCTCCTCTACTCTCCTGCTCTCAACCTCCTCCTCACCATCCCGAACTGGCGCCGGTGGAGGAGGCATAGGCCCCCGTGAAGAGGCCGGAACCCGAACGTGTCCTCCTGCCTCGCTCCTCTCTCGGAGGGAAGAACCCGCCACAAAGGTGGAGCTGGTGAAGGAGTACCCCGCAGCCCGTGCTCGCTCACGGCCTCGCTGCAACCGCTCCTCGGACACTCGAAGCCGCTCCTGGGAGAGGATCAACTGGGTCCTCGAGTCCGCCAGCTCACGCTCTCGTGCCAACAACTGCTCCTGGAACCGGGCACGCTCCGCCTGGTGCTCCTCCCGCTCACGAGCCCGCTCCTCGCGCTCCCGAGCACGCTCCCTCCTCTCCAGCTCCAGGGCAACCCGCAGCTCGGCCACGTCCTGAGGAAGCTCACTGCGTTGCTGCAAGGCCCGCTGAAGCTCTACGATCCGCTGATCACGGATCGACAACTCGGTACGTATCGCCTTTAGCTGAGCAGCCTACAAACAGGTAAACAAATCATCAGTTCCACAGTTCAACAATTCATGAAATGAAATAACAACATGTGACTAAAGGTAGGTCACGCACCTGTGAGCTCGTCGCTCGGAAGCCCTCATCTACGCAGATAAGAGTGGCTCGAAGCTCTTCAGTCTGTAAAAATGAATTTTTATCAGTGCACAATTTATATCTAATCATTATTTGAATGAGGTTTCGAGTTCAGAATTTACCCGTGAAGCAAGGTCACGCTCCGCCACCTCGGCTCGCGCTATCGCACCAGCCAACTGCTCCATGAGTGCAGTCACCTCTGCACTAGGCCCCCTCGAGCTGGAGGCCTCCCCTGGATCTCTCCTCGCTACTCCCTGCTGGGCACGCTGCATTCATTAAGACCGTCAGTGGCTAATCATTAATTCAACACAACGAAAGAAAAAAATTCATTTACATATAGGAATAATTTAAACACTCACCAGGGTCTCCAAGTCTGCCCGTATGGCAGCTAGCTGGTCCTCCAGGATGTGGAGGTGGGCCTGTGCATCTATCGCCGCTATGTCCCTCGCATCCTGCATTCATGTTAGTCGCATAATAGTCACATAAGCATTTGCATTTAATTTAGAAATAAGTGCATTCATACATACCCCTAGGACCCTCATCTGAGGTCTGCCGGCGTGAACCTCCCAGTAGCGCCGGAGGTACTCGGAGCTGTCAGTCGCGTGGGAAACGACTGTGGTCCCGCCTCGCTGCCAGTCGGCGTGCTGCTCCTCGAATCGCACCCTCCAGTCGGTCGTCTTGGTGCGACCGCGGGTCTTCTTGCCAATTCCTCGAGGCTCTCCGACCTCGATCCACTCCTGGGGCAGGCCCAGGGTCCTCATCACCAGCCGAAGCCGTAACGGCTCAATCTCGCTCAAGCAGTGTAGCCACAGCTCACGCCCGAAGCGAGGTCGCCCCGATACGACCCAAGGCTGGTCCTCATCAGTCATCCCCTCATATGGTCTCCACTGCACCTGCATTCATGAACACATTATCATTTCATCATATTCAAATGAACAACAAAAAGAAATGCATATCATTCATTCATACATACCAGCGAGGGAGGGAAGTCACGGAACTCTCTCCGTAAAACCCACAACTCGTAGTCAAGTGGGGCGCCAAAGATAACAGGCACCCAGCGTCGCGCCAGAGGGAAGGATCCCTCAGCTCCTGGCCGTGGGTCAACGCGCCCCATCGGCATGTATAGGTGGCTCCACACCTGCATCCATGCATTGCAATTAGTACTATATTCACATGCATCATAACAAAGAAAAGATAAGAAATGAGAAATTGCATACCTGAAGAAGAGGCGAGAAGCCACTGACGGTCGTCTCACGGCCTGTCCCCGTGGACAGATCGGCCATCAAATGCGCCAGCAGGGCCGCTCCCCAAGCATATGTGCCAACCGTCTCCAGATCCTCAAGGATGCCTAAGAAGCGGCAGTTGATGACATCGGCTTTCGTCCCCAGCAATAATCTCCCGAGCAGCAGCAGCAGGAACCTCCTCAGGTCTCGGTCCGCTCTCTCATGGTCAGTCGGGTCCTGGCAGCATGCCGCTCTCACCCCGTCGGTCAGTCGCTGTGCAAACTCACCTAAGGTCTCCCCCGACCTATGCCTAGCGTCTCCTAGACCCATCACCGTAGTCAGGTCCGTACGGAAAATGGTCCTACACTCGCTAGGTCCCTCGTAAACCATCTCAAGCCCTAGTAGCCTCTGGGCCATCTCTGAATAGTCAGAATAGGTGAACCCACTCACGGCCTCACCATCTACTCGTAAACCTGTAATCCTGGCTACATCTTCTAAACTAGGAATCATATGCCCCCAGGGCATCAGAAAAGTCCGGCTAACCCTATCCCATCTCTCTCTCAAAACCTGGATCAGTGCTAGGTCGGGTCTGAAAGGCTCAATGGATAGAAAAGCGCCAAACCCCATGGCCTCTACTCTAACCCTCTGGAAGTCGGGGAGACCCTGGTATGCTGCCCAGACCATGACCCATGAGATACGGGTCCTCATCAACCCCTGCATGCATTAAAAGAGAATTATTTTTCTTAATTATTTGAGTATCCATGTGGAATTGCATTTGATTTGGGTTAAATATTGAATTTTAGCATTTTTTTTGAATTCACGGCCACCCTCAGGTCGTTTCTTGATAAATTCACGCCCCTGTGGGGGGCGTTTTTCAAAGTGAACTTTAATGTAACGCCCTTAATAAGGGCGTTTTTTATGCTAATCACGCCTCAGTCTTAGGCGTTCTTTGGTGGCTGTTTTGCTATTTCTGAAATATACTTTTAATCACGCCTCGGTGTTAGGCGTTTCTTGTTGAATTAACGCCCTGTGGTAGGGCGTTTTCCTAAAGGTGGTTAATTTTTGGGTCGTTAATGAATGAAGCGACGCCCACTGGTTTGGGCGTCTCTTGTTGAATTAACGCCCTTCTGGAGGGCGTGGGTTTCTCAATTACCAGAAAAATCAAATAACTGACAGCATGCGAAATAATTCATGAAAATATTTTTGGAAATTGTTAATGAGCATGGAATTCATGAAAAAATCATAAATTTTAAGAAACGACATGCTTCAGGGCGTTTTTCATGAAGGATAATTAATTTTCAGAAATTAAAAATAATTAACGCCCTGGATCAGGGCGTTTCGTTTGAGTAACGCCTCCATGGGAGGCGTGTTTTTTTTGAGTTGCAGGTTTAATGCCCGAAGGCCATGAAAAATCATAAAAACATATAAATAAAATAAAAAAAAAATTGGATTGGGGAGGGGGAACCTACCTTCTTGTGCTTCTGGGGTTGTGGCCGTGGCAGCGGCCGTCTGGGCCGCCGGTGTAACGACCCGAGAATCCGATTACCGGGAAGGCCCGATAACCCGAGACTCGCACCGCCACCCACGAGCCCGAAGACTCGGAAGGGTTAAAAGGATGGTGTGGAAGCTACACAAGCATCACAAATAATTGCAGAAATTAAACAGTTATGATATTAAGCAGGAAATGAATTAACATTTTACATGGTCCACAATAAAATAACAACAACAGCAACAGTAGTCCACGACTAGTACAGTGACAAGAAAGAAAAGTACAGCTACACGGGGCATCCCCCGGCTCTGACCTCTGGCACTACCTCTGGGCACCCGCACCACGCTTCCGCTGCGCTCCTGACACGCTCCCCGAAGGTGGCGCCTCACCTGAAACACGGTGAAAACACGCAGGGAATGAGTCTCGGAACAAGACTCAGTAGGGATCACTCGAACCCTACCTCGAAAAACGAGAAACCACTACTCTAGCGGTAGAAAGGTACCTCGGAAAGGAAAGCCCTGTACTCTACAGAACTAGACCCTAACGGCACGCAAACCGACACACGTGCCACGGTACGAGAAGACCGAAACTCAACGGTCGAACCGTCAAAACCCGAAGGTCGGAAACACACGACTGACAGTCTGACACTCCGTACTCAACAGGAGTACCACCCACTAGAAGCACAGCCGGTAGCGTCCCCTGACGTCTTACACCGCACCGCAGGTGAACCGCCTGACATGGTAGGTCCTACCCGAGGCGCAAACACCGTACAAGTAACTACAACAAGTGACTAGCTGGGGTCACGCCCGTCGACGTGGGTCCAACCGCCCCCAACCACGTGTGCACACACAGACCGCGCGTCCCTGGTCTGGCCCTCTGACCGGTTTTCCCCTCAGCCGGACTCTGGCTGCAAGACGTGGGGCCCAACGGTAACCGGTCCACAAACCGTCTCTAAAGGTCAGCCCGTACACCACTCCCTGGTGCGACTAGCACACGCGTACTAGTAGGCTACGACTAGTGGAGGGTCACAGAAGGAGTAGACTCTCAAGTCTCGGAAAACAACGGTGCAACTGCAGGTACGAGGAACGCTCCTTGTACCAACACCGACGCACGGTGACCAGCTGACAACAACATCTCCCGGTACACTCTGTACGACGAGAGACACACCGACGCAACCCGTACCCTTGAACGGTCCACACTGGGCCGCTCAGGGATGTGCGGTCACACAGGGACCGCACAAGGATTAGAACGGTCATATCAGGACCGTTCCACCCAGGGTCCAAACGACGGAAAAACGGCCAACACAGGACCGTTCAAACAGATGTGCGGCCAACTCTTGACCGCACGTGGGTGAGGAACGGTCACCTACTGGCCGCTCGTCTCCCAACGGTAAAAAGCCTGGACGGTTAGTCCTTAGCCGCACTTGGGGAAGGGCGGCTACGGCTTAGCCGTTCAGGTGTTGTGCGGTCAGGGCCAGACCGCACATCCAACCATAGCGCTAGGGGATGTACGGCCAGCACCTGGCCGTGCAAGGGGTTATGCGGTCAGCTCCTGGCCGCACATCCCAGAGCACTGCACAACGGTCACAACCAACGGTCAAAACCCTTGGGGTTGGGCGGTAGCTGTGGGGCCGCACATTAGGATATGCGGTCCCACGATAGACCGCTCAAGCCCACTGCGCGCCAAGCCTCACCCAAAGCGCGCCGAGCCGATGAACGGTCCGAACGGAACCGCATAGGGGTTGTGCGGCCACTGGTTCGACCGCACATCGCTCACCGGCGAGAAAATGGCGAACCTCACCGGAATCGCCCAATCGGCCTCAAAACAAACCCCACGGAGGGGGAAATGGCGAGAGAAGAACCCCCAAGCCCCCTAGCATGCTCCTACGCCCTTAAACCGTAAATCGGGGCTCAAAACGATGGATCGGACGAACTCACCCCGCGGCATGATCGACCCTTCCCGGCTCAAAATAAACCCCTCTCGACCTCGTCTCGAGCTGAAACTCACGGGGACGGAAGACATGAGGCTAAGGAACGTCACCCTACCTCCGGTCCGCGACGAAACGCTCCGATCCGAGCTCGAAGTCGCGAAGAACGCCGCTAGAATCTCGCCTCTCCACGCCTCCCACGCTCGCCGTATGCCCGCACGATCGCCACCACGTCACCCACGTCCTCGCGCCGTCGCACCGCCGCCGTCTGCAGCCGGAACGGGGGTCGGCACGGTCGAACGGGAGAGAAGGAGGGAGAGAGCCGGCCACGGTCGCGTGAGGGAGAGAGAGGAAGAAGAAGAAAAGAGAAAAGAAGAAAAAGAAAAGAAAAGAAAATGGGAATATATAGAAAATCCGATTTTTCGGAAAAATACCGAAAATTAGAAAAATACATTTCCGGAATCCTCGGAACGCACCGATCGCAACGGTACCACTCGTGCCTCGGGGAACTGCCCGGTTCGCCCGCAGCGAGCGTCCGAAGAAAAAGCCGAAACACACACCGGAAATCGGAAAACACGCGCGGAAAAAGCCGCGGAACGCCTCCGGGCCTCCGAAACGACTCCGGATCGCGCCGATCCGAACACGAAAGATGTCCGAAACGAAATTTCGGACACAACGGAGCCGGACGCTCCGAAAACTAGATCCGGGACCCATGAAGAAGGATCCGAAAGGTCCGGGATATTACAGCCCTCCCCCCTTAAGGAATTTCGTCCTCGAAATTGAGAACAACCCAAGGGGAAAGAAGAGGAAGACTCACTCAAACAGATACGGGAACTGCTGACGCATCTCGTCCTCACGTTCCCACGAAGCCTCACCACCAGAGTGTCGTTGCCACACGACTTTCACCAAGGGAATGACCTTGTTCCGCAGGCGCTGCTCTCGCCTATCCTCCACGCGGATCGGAAACTCTGGGAGAGAAAGATCTGGAGTCACCTCAGGCCAAACGGAAAACTCGAGCACATGAGAGTCATCGGGCATATACTTCCGCAACATAGAGACGTGGAACACGTCATGCACCGACGCCAACTCAGAGGGTAACTGCAACCGGTAAGCAACCTCACCGATGCGCTCCACAATCGCGAAAGGACCAATATAGCGGGGACTCAGCTTCCCACGCCGTCCAAAACGCATCACCCCCTTCATCGGAGAAACTCTCAAGAACACATGATCGCCCACGGCGAACTCGAGGGGCTGCCGCCTACGATCAGCATAGCTCTTCTGCCGACTCTGGGCCGCCAACATGTTCTGACGAACCAGGTGCACAACATCCACACATTGCTGCACCAATTCCGGTCCCGTCAAAACACGCTCACCCACCTCAAACCAATCAAGTGGAGTCCGACAAGGACGCCCATACAATGCCTCATAAGGAGCCATGCCGATGCTCGAATGAAAGCTGTTGTTATAGGCAAACTCCACTAACGGTAGGTGATGAATCCAACTCCCCTGCCACTCCAGGCAGCAGGATCTCAGCATGTCCTCCAAAGTCTGAATGGTCCTCTCAGACTGACCATCTGACTGCGGATGATACGCCGAGCTAAATGCCAACTCCGTGCCAAGAGCTCGCTGGAAACTCCTCCAGAATCCAGAAGTGAAGCGCGGATCCCGATCCGACACGATCGAAATGGGAACCCCATGCAACGGAACGATCCGCTCCACATAAAGACGAGCCAACTTAGGCACGCTCCAGCTGACTTTGACCGGTAGCAACCGCGTCACCTTCGTCAGCCGATCCACCAGCAACCAAATACTGTCCTGCCCAGTCGGGGTTCTGGGCAACCCCACCACAAAATCCGTGGTCACATGGTCCCACTTCCAAGCAGGAACATCCAAGGGCTGGAGAGTACCGCCTGGTCGCTGATGCTCTGCCTTCACCTGCTGACAGATCAGGCACCTGGCCACAAATTCGGCAACATCTCTCTTCATGCCAGGCCACCAGAACTGCCTCCGCAAGTTCCGATACATCTTCGTCGCACCCGGGTGCACAGTGTACCTGCTCCCATGAGCCTCGCGTAACACCGCACGACGAACCTGCTCCTCCGCTGGGACGTACAGCCTGCCACGAAACCTCGCAGCACCGTCCTCGCCGAGCTCCACATCAGCCATCGCAAGAATCCGGGGCAACTCAGGGTCCGCATGCTGAGCCTCTGTCACCTGACGACGAATAGCAGGAGTGACAGTCAGACTCGCAAGCACTGCCAACCCTGGCTCTGGGGAATCTTGAGCCTGAAAGATACTTCGGGCACCTGTTCCCAGAGCCTCCACTTCCTCAGCATCAAGGTACTGATCACGACCTTCCTACTCAAGGCATCGGCGACGACATTCATCCTGCCCGGCTGATAAGACAGGGTGAAGTCATAGTCCTTCATGAACTCCATCCAACGCCTTTGTCTGAGGTTCAGATCTCTCTGCGAGAACACATACCTCAAACTCTGATGGTCAGTGAACACCTCGAACTTCTCACCGTACAGATAATGCCTCCAGATCTTCAGCGCGAAGATCACTGCCGCCAACTCAAGGTCATGGGTAGGGTAGTTCTCCTCATGGGGCTTTAGCTGCCGAGATGCATAAGCCACCACTCTACCATGCTGCATCAGAACAGCACCCAATCCGACGCCGGAAGCATCTGTACACACCACAAAACCTCCCGATCCAGAAGGCAAAACCAACACCGGAGCCGAGGTGAGCAATCTCTTCAGTTCCCTAAAGCTCTGCTCACACTCCTCGGACCAGACGAAAGGCACATCCTTCCGCGTGAGCCTCGTCATCGGGGTCGCAATGCGGGAAAAATCCTGGATAAACCGGCGATAATAACCCGCAAGCCCCAAGAAACTCCGGATCTCCGTCACCGACCTCGGCCTCGGCCATTGCATCACAGCCTCGACCTTGGCGGGATCCACGGAAATACCATCACCAGAAATCACGTGCCCCAGAAAGTGCACCTCACTGAGCCAAAACTCGCACTTGCTGAGCTTCGCGAACAACTGGTGATCTCGCAACGTCTGCAGCACCACACCCAAATGGTACGCATGCTCCTCAGCAGACCGCGAATAAACAAGGATGTCATCCACGAAAATGACCACGAACTGGTCCAAATACGGGTGGAACACCCTCTGCATCAAGTCCATGAAGGCTGCTGGGGCATTGGTGAGCCCAAACGGCATCACCAGAAACTCATAATGCCCGTACCTCGTACTGAACGCAGTCTTCTCCACATCGGACTCGCGAATTCTCAGCTGATAGTAACCGGACCGCAAATCAATCCGCGAGAACACTCGCGCAGACTGCAGCTGGTCGAACAAATCATCAATCCGCGGCAACGGATACTTGTTCTTAATGGTCACTTCATTCAGCTGCCGATAGTCAATGCATAGCCGCAGACTACCGTCCTTCTTCTTCACGAACAACACGGGCGCACCCCAAGGGGAAAAGCTCGGACGAATGTACCCCTTGGCCAACAGTTCCTGCAACTGCGCCCTCAACTCCCTCAACTCAGCGGGGGCCATACGGTAGGGAGCCTTCGCCAAAGGTCCCGTACCAGGTACAACCTCGATCACGAAATCGATCTCCCGCTGGGGAGGTAATCCAGGCAACTCCTCAGGAAAAACATCGGGAAACTCGCACACCACCGCAATGTCCTCGACATTCGGCTCCATCCGGTCAGACACAACCACTGACGCGAGAAAACCCTGGCAACCTGAATCAAGCAATCGACGGGCTCGAATAGCAGAGATAAGAAATCGAGAAGAGGCGGAACGGATACCTTGGAAATAGAAGGTCCTCTTGCTCGGATGTTGGAAGTAGACCCTCTTCATCCCACAATCCACCACCGCTCCATGAGTCTCGAGCCAATCCATGCCTAGAATCACGTCGTAATCCCGAAGCTGCAACGCATACAACCTGCCTGGCATACTCCGCCCATCGATCCACACCGGAACCTGGTCGAAGCAATACGGAGTGACCATAAAGTCACCCGAAGGCAACTCCACAGCCAAATCACAGGACAACTGGGTCACCGGCTCCTCGACGCTCGACGCGAAATCCTCCGAAATGAACGAATGAGACGCGCCAGAATCAAATAAAACCCGAGCCGCACAACCCAAAATCTGAACGGTACCTTCCACGAGCTGCGACGCTACTGCCTCTGCCCTGGTCAAGTGCGTGATCTGGCCACGAGCTCTCTGCCTGCCTCCCACACTAGCTGACCTGGGTAGCGGCGGATACTGTCCCTGCTGCTGCTGCTGCTGGGAAACCTGCTGCTGCGGCGGCCTCTGAGGACAGTCGCGCGCCATATGCCCTGGCTGGTCACACCGAAAACAGATGATCGGCGCCGTGCACTGCCTGCCTGGGTGGGTCCCACTACACCGTGGACAAGGTCCTCGCGATCCACCCACCGATCCCTGTCGCTGCAAAGGAAACGGCTGCTGCACACTGCCCGATGAAGCCTGCCCCTGATCCTTGGACTTCTTCTTGCCGAACCCCTTCTTGAAGAACTTCTTGACCTTCGAGCCGAAGGACGCAGATCCTGTCACCGAAGCTGCCGATGCCGGTACTCCTGAACCACCCGACGCAGACTGAAAGAAACCCTGCTGCTGAGTAGCCGACTGCTGGCTGCGACCTGACACAGACTGCCCCTGGCTGATCGGTCCTCGAGTCCTCTGCATATCCATCTCCAAGGAAATCGCAACACGAGACGCCGTCTCGAGATCAGTGGCCCCATTCGCGATCAGATGGTGCCTCAGCTCCAGCCTCAAGCCCTGCACAAACTGCGTCGTCCTCACCCTCTCATGCTCCATGATATGAGGTGCGTACCGACCCAGCTCGACAAATCGGGCCCTGTACTGCAACACGGACATGTCACCCTGCACCAGCTCCAGAAACTCCCGCATCCGCTGCGTAGCAACAATATCTGGACAGTACGTACGCTCGAAAGCACTGACAAAGTCATCCCACTCGATCTGCTCAAGCGGACGAAGCTGAAAGGACGTCTTCCACTCGGAAGACCACCACCTCCGAGCCGTACCCTGCAACTGGTTGTAGGCCAACACCACTCTGTCCTCGACAGCACTCTTCGCAGAACTGAACACCCGCTCCATCTCATCAAGCCAATCACGAGCCGCATCAGGGTCTGCCTGGCCGCTAAAGTAAGGTGGATGAACTGCATGAAATCCCTCACTGCTCGGCCTGGCCCACCCCTGACTGACGAGCCCTCACCGGCCTCTCCGCCGAACTGCTGAGCCATGAGATGGTACATGCCACGGAGAAAACCCTCGGCCCCCGGAGCCCTCGCAGCATCCGCGGCCTCGGTAGCTCCCGGAACTCTGCTATGCTCCTCCTGGTCCCTCTGGACCCCCTGCTGGATCTCCTGGCCTCCAGCCGACTGCCCCTGCTGAGAGCGAGAACTCCTCCTCGGCGCCATCCTCGCTCCTTAAGCACAAGACAGAAAACTCAGAAACGGAAGGTCAGAATAAAACACGCGGTGCCCAATGCCAGCGTCATCTGTACATCATCGTTGTGGACTAGTGGACCACTACAATTACCTATGATTCTCATGTAATTCCACAACCGCGCTCTGATACCAGCTGTAACGACCCGAGAATCCGATTACCGGGAAGGCCCGATAACCCGAGACTCGCACCGCCACCCACGAGCCCGAAGACTCGGAAGGGTTAAAAGGATGGTGTGGAAACTACACAAGCATCACAAATAATTGCAGAAATTAAACAGTTATGATATTAAGCAGGAAATGAATTAACATTTTACATGGTCCACAATAAAATAACAACAACAGCAACAGTAGTCCACGACTAGTACAGTGACAAGAAAGAAAAGTACAGCTACACGGGGCATCCCCCGGCTCTGACCTCTGGCACTACCTCTGGGCACCCGCACCACGCTTCCGCTGCGCTCCTGACACGCTCCCCGAAGGTGGCGCCTCACCTGAAACACGGTGAAAACACGCAGGGAATGAGTCTCGGAACAAGACTCAGTAGGGATCACTCGAACCCTACCTCGAAAAACGAGAAACCACTACTCTAGCGGTAGAAAGGTACCTCGGAAAGGAAAGCCCTGTACTCTACAGAACTAGACCCTAACGGCACGCAAACCGACACACGTGCCACGGTACGAGAAGACCGAAACTCAACGGTCGAACCGTCAAAACCCGAAGGTCGGAAACACACGACTGACAGTCTGACACTCCGTACTCAACAGGAGTACCACCCACTAGAAGCACAGCCGGTAGCGTCCCCTGACGTCTTACACCGCACCGCAGGTGAACCGCCTGACATGGTAGGTCCTACCCGAGGCGCAAACACCGTACAAGTAACTACAACAAGTGACTAGCTGGGGTCACGCCCGTCGACGTGGGTCCAACCGCCCCCAACCACGTGTGCACACACAGACCGCGCGTCCCTGGTCTGGCCCTCTGACCGGTTTTCCCCTCAGCCGGACTCTGGCTGCAAGACGTGGGGCCCAACGGTAACCGGTCCACAAACCGTCTCTAAAGGTCAGCCCGTACACCACTCCCTGGTGCGACTAGCACACGCGTACTAGTAGGCTACGACTAGTGGAGGGTCACAGAAGGAGTAGACTCTCAAGTCTCGGAAAACAACGGTGCAACTGCAGGTACGAGGAACGCTCCTTGTACCAACACCGACGCACGGTGACCAGCTGACAACAACATCTCCCGGTACACTCTGTACGACGAGAGACACACCGACGCAACCCGTACCCTTGAACGGTCCACACTGGGCCGCTCAGGGATGTGCGGTCACACAGGGACCGCACAAGGATTAGAACGGTCATATCAGGACCGTTCCACCCAGGGTCCAAACGACGGATAAACGGCCAACACAGGACCGTTCAAACAGATGTGCGGCCAACTCTTGACCGCACGTGGGTGAGGAACGGTCACCTACTGGCCGCTCGTCTCCCAACGGTAAAAAGCCTGGACGGTTAGTCCTTAGCCGCACTTGGGGAAGGGCGGCTACGGCTTAGCCGTTCAGGTGTTGTGCGGTCAGGGCCAGACCGCACATCCAACCATAGCGCTAGGGGATGTACGGCCAGCACCTGGCCGTGCAAGGGGTTATGCGGTCAGCTCCTGGCCGCACATCCCAGAGCACTGCACAACGGTCACAACCAACGGTCAAAACCCTTGGGGTTGGGCGGTAGCTGTGGGGCCGCACATTAGGATATGCGGTCCCACGATAGACCGCTCAAGCCCACTGCGCGCCAAGCCTCACCCAAAGCGCGCCGAGCCGATGAACGGTCCGAACGGAACCGCATAGGGGTTGTGCGGCCACTGGTTCGACCGCACATCGCTCACCGGCGAGAAAATGGCGAACCTCACCGGAATCGCCCAATCGGCCTCAAAACAAACCCCACGGAGGGGGAAATGGCGAGAGAAGAACCCCCAAGCCCCCTAGCATGCTCCTACGCCCTTAAACCGTAAATCGGGGCTCAAAACGATGGATCGGACGAACTCACCCCGCGGCATGATCGACCCTTCCCGGCTCAAAATAAACCCCTCTCGACCTCGTCTCGAGCTGAAACTCACGGGGACGGAAGACATGAGGCTAAGGAACGTCACCCTACCTCCGGTCCGCGACGAAACGCTCCGATCCGAGCTCGAAGTCGCGAAGAACGCCGCTAGAATCTCGCCTCTCCACGCCTCCCACGCTCGCCGTATGCCCGCACGATCGCCACCACGTCACCCACGTCCTCGCGCCGTCGCACCGCCGCCGTCTGCAGCCGGAACGGGGGTCGGCACGGTCGAACGGGAGAGAAGGAGGGAGAGAGCCGGCCACGGTCGCGTGAGGGAGAGAGAGGAAGAAGAAGAAAAGAGAAAAGAAGAAAAAGAAAAGAAAAGAAAATGGGAATATATAGAAAATCCGATTTTTCGGAAAAATACCGAAAATTAGAAAAATACATTTCCGGAATCCTCGGAACGCACCGATCGCAACGGTACCACTCGTGCCTCGGGGAACTGCCCGGTTCGCCCGCAGCGAGCGTCCGAAGAAAAAGCCGAAACACACACCGGAAATCGGAAAACACGCGCGGAAAAAGCCGCGGAACGCCTCCGGGCCTCCGAAACGACTCCGGATCGTGCCGATCCGAACACGAAAGATTTCCGAAACGAAATTTCGGACACAACGGAGCCGGACGCTCCGAAAACTAGATCCGGGACCCATGAAGAAGGATCCGAAAGGTCCGGGATATTACAGCCGGAGTTGCCCCCGGGGAGCGACCGCCGCCGTGCACGGCGGTCCTTCTTCTCCTTCTTCTTCTCCTTCTTCTTCTCCACCTTCTGCATCTCCTCCTCCTATCGCTGCTTCGTCGGCGTTGTCGCCGCCGGCCACCACCGGCTCTTCTTCAAAGGCCACGACGGCGAGCTCCTCCACAGAAATTTCTTCTTCTTGGGCGTGGGAGGCGTCGAGGTCAACCACGTCTGGGGCACTAATTCTTTGGCGTTTGGCCATGGCTAGGGTAGGAAGTGAGACAGAGAGAGACAGAGAGAGATTGAGAGAAGAGAACGAGAGAGAGAGAATGGGCGGTTTCGGTTAGGGTTTGCAGAGAAAGGACGAAATGAAAACGGAAGGAGGAAGAAGAAGGAGGCTCGATGGCTTTTGGGTTTCGAAAAGAAGACACGCCCTGGAGAAAGGCGTTTATAATTGAATTCACGTCCACCATTTGGGCGTTTTATGGAAATTGGCGACTATGATTAAGGCGTTAATTTAGTTCGCATGGGGAACGATAACCGTCGTCAGACGCATTGAATGGGCGTTGATTGATGTGAGGGAAGTCATCATTACTGTTTGAAGTAACGCCTCTGGTAAAGGCGTGTTATTCTTGAAACGTAACTATGGAAAAGGCGTTATTTTGATGAGATAACGATTATATTCTTTTGGGTTTGAATCTGTTCACGCCTTTCTTCAGGTCGTCATTCAAAGTAACGCCCACTGCTACAGGCGTCAATTGTTGACGAAGGACCCGTTGAAGCGCCTTGATATAAGACGTGTATTTGTTAATTCGTGACGCTCTTGGAGGCGTTATTCACAACAGAAACACATGTTTTTTGATGATTTCTTTCATAATCACAGTGGCAGTTGGCTCAATCAGAGGACAATCTTTATTATTTTGAAAAGAGGAACTACAATGACTAATGAGCCACTTTGGGCCTTAATTTTCTCAATGAAGTTACATAATTTTTCCACTGTTCCTTGTCTTCATCCAAGTCTTCTACGGGTTGATGAAGCTTGCTTAGCCTCCATAAAGCTTGAATGGTGATAACCTCTTCACCGTCTTCGTTGTTGCCTAGATCCCTTGACTTGATTGGAGGAAGATGAGAGATGTCATCTAAGTGTTGCCTTGGGAGCCCAAGCTGAGGAAGGCACCGGTGTGCATTATATAAAACGAAGTCCGAAGCACCAATAAGACGAAGGTCCGTCCCGATGGAGAAGCGTGCACGAAGTTCCTGCATTTTAAATACACCCGGGGCGCAAGTAAAAAGATTCTTTGGCATTACCTTTAGGTGCTCCCTCCAATCCCCTCTCTTCTTGATTTGAGGAATTCGGTTGGTCACTCTATTGCTTATACCTAATGAGCCGGTTATATATGAGAGTGGGCTCTTTGAGAAAATTCTTGAGGGTTGTTGGGCTTCGTGGCATGAGTCGAATTTGAAGTGTAAATCAACCCAACTTGAGAGTGCTAGCATGCACCCGTAAATAGGCCTTCCCATGGACGCCGCTGTGAGCCCGCTATAGAGATATGCTAGGATCGCCGGTCCAACCCTCTCTCCTTCCCATAAGCTCACCACTGCGCTCAATTGGGACTCCTCTAGAAAGTCTTCCGTGGATGGAAATAGGAGTGCTCCTGCCAAGCACACTACGAAGGCTTTGGTCACTCTTTCTATCTCCTCTTCCTCTTTAGCTTGATCCGCTCTCTTGTATACCCATGAGGCGAGCTTCAAGAGGTTAACTCCTTTAGTGACCTTAATTTGGTTCACTATATTCGGGCTAGGTATCAACGAGGTTAGCAACTCGTGGGAGGAGATGGGTTTTGGCATGATGGCCATCTTTTCTTCTTCTCCGTGCTTCATCTTTCTTAAGCCTAGGATCATCTCTACTTCCTCCAGCAAGATGGTGGCTTCAAAAGTGGAAAATAAGAAGGTATGGGTGGAAGGATGCCATGTCTCAATCAATGCTCCTATGGCAGCCCAATCTATGTGGATTTGATCATAATGCTTGGCATGGGTTATCAACCCCAAGAGATGCCATCTAGCTACATATACCCTCATGTCTGATGTGAATTTGGAGAGGATGAGGGGCAACCATTTGATTTGGACATATCTTCTAGCCCCTGGAAGATTTGGGTACTCCTGTGAGAGGAGGGGAAGAAAACAAAAAGAAGAGGTACATGAGCATATGACATGAGCATGTGAGCAGTTCGCTGGAACAGTATGCACAATAAGAAAGTTAAACTAACCTGATTCATGCATATCCTGTTGCTTATATGACCTTGGATATCGTTAATCCTGGGAGTTGAGTTTTTTTGTCTTTTCAGCGCCCTGTCCATCGTTGGGAGAGGCTTGGACGATGCAACCTGCAAGCAGATGAAGAAGAAGAAAGGCAAGAACGGGAATACAGAGTTTCGGCGGTTGCAGGGTTGAGATTGTTTATGTTGAAGGAGGGCCTCCTATTAAATAGAGATCTAGAGAGTTGTAACGGAAGTTCGTGTTGAATTAACGACGTTGGTTAGGGCGTCGATTTTTAAATTGACGACCTGACTGACGGCGTTTTTTATTTAACGCCCTGGAATGGGGCGTGTTTTTCTAAGCCTCCATTACTGTTTACGCCTTTGTGTAGGGCGTGTTTTAAATGATTAACGACTTATGGTCGGGCGCTTTCATGATTTTAACGCCCTATTCTTAGGCGTGTTTTATTGGATTATGAATTTTGATCTCTTCATGCTTTGATGCTTTTAATGAACCTAAGTGCTATTATTGTGATAAAATTGTCTATGATTAAGCACTTATGATCATGTCATATTCTGAATTGATGGAAAAAGGCTAATAAGTTTAAAGTGCAGAAGTTTGCAGGATTCAAGGCGTTTGGATCACTCATAGGAGCAACATCTTGCCACCGTGTATCTGTTTCTTGTAAGCATTGTTACTATATGATATCTACGCTAGTATATTATGTCAATGACCTTGTGGTTCTGATGAACCTGAATTTTGAGTTCCCCTTCATCAAAAACGATGACGATTTCAGGAGAATCATGATCACACGGATAGGCCGTTGAGTTGTTAAAGCTTTGGGACGATGGTTCCACTTTCTGAGTTGATGCGCGGACAAACGGGCTTCGGCTTAGTGTTAGCTCAGAAATATGGATTCTTGACCAGACTTAAACAGCTTAGTAATATTATCCTTGATTATTTTCTATTTAGTTTGTTTTAACCTTTTCTTTTAGCCCAGCATGCATCATGTAGGACTTTGAGTTTCATGCTGAAAAATCTTCATATTATGGCAATAATGAAGTTCACTTGCTCTCGATTGAATTGACATGAGATATTCCACTTTAAATCAAGTACTTCGTTCTATTTGAAGCCATTCAGGCTGATTCCTTGAAAGTGTTCCTTTTGTTGGATCTCTATCCCGATTCTTTTTACTTTTCTGCAAAATTTACCTTGGTTGCAACACATCCACATTTGCTGGTAATCGCTCTCCAATGGTCTTTCCCTGCCGTGCCCACGCGCACACCCTTTATTATTTAGTTTAACCTCCTTTTATCCAACAAATCGATTGTTTCCTTGGAACCACTCAGAGTTGTTTCATTTAGAATCTTGGAAAGATTTCCAATGCTTAGTATCTGAGGCGTGTCACATCACACCTTGGCGTCTCCTTATCAGTTCGTTCCAATTCGTTCCTTTCATTACACTTCGCTCCATTTCTGTCTCACTCCCTTGCAAAGCAGACGCCAAGGCGGGGCAGCTGTAGACACGCCAAAATTGACGTTTTGTTGATCAAATCTCATGTTATTATATAAATGCCCCAAGTAGACTTCAATATTCCTATAACATGAAGTTTTTCTATTTTTGTAAGTTGCTCTGCATTTTTCCTGTATTTTTGTGATTCACGACTTGATTAAGGGCGTTAATTTTAAAAGTAACGACCTGTGATAGGGCGTTTTCAAAGAAAGGACGACCGTATGTGAGGGCGTGAATTCCTGGTGTTATCCCTTAATTTTTGGGATTATCTATTTTCAAAATAAAAGGCCTTTTATGAGTAACGCCTTCTCTCAGGGCGTGATTTTAATTAACGCCGTTATCCAGGGCGTGTTATTTGAGCTTTCAAACAAGGCAAGTTTCGTTTCCAAAATTAAATCCAGGAAGAAACGCCCTTTCCTAGGTCGTTTTTCAAGAAGACGTCTTTGTGAAGGTCGTCAATTCAGAAAAGACGCCCTGTATTAAGGCGTGTTTTAGTCCAGAGTCCTTCCTTTTTCAATCTTTCCCTCACAGTTCCCTGCTGTCTTTGGACTCTTGCTCGATCTTGATCTTTCCCTGGATGCCTCATTGCCTGTTCTTATCCTTCCTTGGTTTGATCACATCCGTTTGAGGCATTATAAATTAAAAACTTGACCGATCGTGCAGAAGGTTAAGCACCTTCAGTATTCGGCGGATTGAGCGCTCAAGTTTTCTTTCATCACGGGCGGAAGCTTTCTTCATCCCTTGCTACCTCCCCTCTCTGCATCCCTTTGAGCTACATCCGGTGCTTCATCCATCAATATTCGGTTTCTTCCCTTTACTGTCGCCAGGGACAACAGGGTTCTCATCTTTTCTTCTATGCTTAAGGTATGCGTTAGTATTCATGCTGCTACTTTCAATGTTAAAAAACTTAGTTACTTTCAATTGTCAAATTTTGATATTATTTGTTTTACATCAGGTCTACTTTTGTTGTTATATGACATTACATTCACTGTTTAAAAACAGATGTTACTTTCATTTATGAGTAAGATCAAGTCTGAGTTGTGTAACTTGTCCATTCCTAGTGTTATTTGTTATACATCAAGCTTAGTTTTGATGTTATTATGCTACATTTAACCTCACTTGTGCTAGGTTAGACATTAATATATATAGCCTTGGCAATGAACCGGGTGCTGCCATCTAAGCAGGGATATTCTTTTGTAGGTACACATCTGCACGTGCTGTTGTTTCTATCAAAGTTCATCGTTAATTGTAAGAGACCTCTCCTCCCTTTTAATTTTGATGTTGCATAATCTACTATCATATAAATTATCAGTTGGCAAGAAACGATAGATAAAATCTCTAATTTTAGAAAAGAGCATTAACTGTAAGTTAGTTGGACGTATGTTATTGTAACAACATGATTATCTTATTTACCTTTCTATACAGTATTCATCGTGACAGAATTGTTCATTTCTTTTACATTGGCATATACCATATATGTGTGTATTTTTCATAGACGTCATATAAACATTGTCTTACCTTTCATTTTCTATGTGCAAATTCACGGTATAATGGACTTAAGATTATGGATTGTGTGACCATATTCTTACACCTTCATTGAAATGGCATGTACATTTAAAAATGCAAAGTGGTCATGGATAATCTGTTCTATCGTATTATTAAGGTGATAGCAACTGCAAGTGAATTCACTTATACATGGAAATCCCAAAATATTAGAATCTATAGTAGACTTGGTCTAAGTAATGTATAAATCCTTGAAATCTTATGTTACAAATATTTAGTTTTGCCACTTTCATACTACTTTTTGTTGGTACCATAAACTGTGATAAGTTTGAGAAAGATATTAAAATGTCTTGGCCTGTATGTTCATAAGTTTACCTAGACATGTTTACATATTATACTTTCACAAGTGATATTTTTTCTCATTAATTGCCAATCCAACAATTCATTTATTTGTTGGAGGTAAAAGGTTGGAGAGGAAAAAGTTGATTTTGGTTTGTGGACATTCCAAGCCTTGACCTCTGTGGACTGCACGTCAACATGTCTTGCACTGGTAATTGACGACCGCCTCTATTTGACCTTGAAAAGTTTGAAAATAGTCATCCCACAGAACATCCTCCCATAATCGGCATTTACCCTCTCTGTTTAGGTCAATTGTGGACATTGGAGATGGACCGTATCTTACTAAATTTAATTAGTGAGGAGTTAATATGTGGAGAGTTCAGTGTATCAGATTCATGGGACATTGTGCGAGAAACATTTAACATCCGAAGTGAGCTCAATTTTTCCACCTCCCATTTGAAACATAGGCTTGACTTCTACAAATCATTTTATGTAGTAGCCAATGCTCTTATGTTTGATGGGGGTTTCAAATGGGATGAGACTTCAAAGCAAATACAAGGCACTGACATGCTATGGGATGCATACAATAAGGTGTGTTAAATAGCCACGAATCACTGAGTACACTAAGGTTTTGTAACTATGAAATGCATGCTAATTTTATACACATTATTTTTGCAGTTTAATACATTTGTCATGTGGTTTAAGGGGAGGACATTACCCTTGTATAAGGAGATTATGCATTCTCTCTGTACGTGGGATAGCCTTGGTCTATGAATAGCTGTGCATGTCATAACTGATATGCATTTATGAACTTTGCATGATTTATCATCTTTAATTTCATGTGTTAACTTTATTCTCGTATGTTTACTTCGGGCCATTATATGGGAGATTGTCTTCCTTGTTGTCCTTGTAGACAAACTCATGTCGGATAGAAATGGGAAGCCACAAGTAACGAACTTCACGACTAGGGAAGATAAGGTGTTGTTAAATCTCTTGATTGACCAGTACCACAAGAACACTTGTACCCAAGGCACTTTCAAGCAACGTGTGGAACGATATCATAGGACCCTTCAATGCTGAAACAAAAAAGGGGGTTGAAAAAAATAATCTGTAAAATAGGTGGAAAACTTGAAAAAATAATACCACACACTCAAACAATTGATCGCACGGACTGGCTGGGGATGGAATGACATATTGAAGATGCCTGTACCGCCTGAAGAGGGTGCTTGGGCAGAGGCGATTGCGGTATGTAATATATATTTTGAACACAAATATTAAATATCAAGATCCTAGTAGAGATTCACTACAAGATACTTACCTTGTCTTCTTGTCTCATAGGCCAATGTTGAATACAAGAAGCTTCTAGGGAAGCCATATGAGTTCAAGGCAAAAATGGACATCCTGTGTGGTAACAGCATGTCCATGGGATGTTTAGGATTTGACACAACGATGGACAATGACTTATCACAGAGGAGGTCTTGGGGGGATGAAGATTCACCTCGCCGTCGATTAAGTTCTATGGGTCTTCAACCAAAGGCTTCACCTGTGGACCTAGAGACTGAGTTCAACCCCTTCATACCAACTTCTGGCAGTTACCAAGTTCGTACGGAGTTTGAGACGCAAGGGGGGAGATTCAATACTCCATTGTCAATGGGAGGATGCAGTGGCACAGGACAGTACACTCCTTCACCACCTACAAAACGACCATCTGAAGATGAGACAACTTCTCCCAACAAGACGATGACATGTGCCACTCCCTCATACACATGTGATCGGAGAAAGCGTAATAAGAGGTTAGATAATGCCACTAATGCACTCAACAAGTATTGTGCTGTGAATGCTAATTTGGTGGATTTGTGCAAAAGCTTTGGCGGTGGAAATTCTTCTACCACTTCTACTTCAGACCAGTCATGCATAGTCAAAGATTGTCTTAAAAAAGTGAAGGAGTTGCCTGGCTACAATCATGATATCTTGTTTAAGGCAGTGGATCTGTTCGATAATGCTCATGTTCGGTCTGTATTCATGGCATTGGATGACGAGGATAAGCTGGGGTGGATCGCTCATCGGCTCCGTTGAACCACTATGTGTTATTCGTCTCTATATTTGACTAGATTCTTTCTACTTCGTAACACTTTCTCATTTTCATTCATGCATGTATTAATATCTGGGGGGTGTTATGCAGGTGGATCATGGTAAAGTATAAGTGTTACGTGGTGTGGGTTGGTCGGTGTCCGGGTGTGTACTACACATGGGATGACTGTTATGCACAAGTGAATGAGTTTTCTGGAGCGAGGTACAAGGGATTTGTATCAATTGATGAAGCAAAGGACGCATGTCGAGCCATTGCCGCATGCAACACTAGTTCCGTGACCTTTCCAAGGGGATTGATGGACCGCGGGATTGAAGACCCCTCTCCTCAGATCCACTTGAAGTCGAGGGCTATGCCTATTGTTATGCATCAGCCAGCTATCATTATTATCATTTTCATTATCATTCTCTTCCTTTTCGTCATACTGCTTGGCGTCTTTGTCATTGTTGTTCGTGGCCATTGAGTGGCATAGTTGATGTAGTTGACTATTAGTGGTTTGATGTATTTTCTCATGCTTTTACTAGATGTGTGATGTCGATGTACTGGTGTTGTTCGTGGCCATTGAGTGGAATAGTTGATCTAGTTAACTATTAGTGGTTTCATGTATTTTCTCATGCTTTTACTAGATGTGTGATGTCGATGTACTAGTATTTTACAGGCCTTAAATAGAAGTTGTCTCTCCAAACTTAATATTTGTCATGTATCTTGCGTATATTTAACATGGAATTATGGATGCCAATAATCTTGTGATACGGCTTATACAGGAGGGGATTGTAGCATGCCATAACATGGTTGAATGTATAGTGGAAGATTTAGTAGATGCGATGGATGAAGAAAGGACTGCTGTGTGTGTGCCTAGACCTATGCATACATCTCACTACACAGGACATGTGTGGGTCCACGACATTTTAATGGGTCATGAAAAATGATGTTACAACATGTTCAGGGTTAACCAACCGATGTTCTTTCGTTTGCGTGACGTCCTCCTAGAGCGGAGATTGATAAAAGACAGCCGATTTGTCACTGCAACTGAGCAATTGGCGATGTTTCTATACGCAATGGGACACAGTGTTGCAACTGGTGCCATGTGCGAGCACTTCCAGCACTCATCGTAGACAATAAGTCACCATGTGAATCATGTGTGTAATGCCATAGTTGAACTTAGGGGAACATACATCTAGCTCCCGCCAACAACAGAAGAGGTGCATCTGTTCATTCGACATAATGACAAGTTCTACCCCTACTTTAAGGTAACTTATATTCATTACCACTGGATTTGCAACAACATTCTAATGGGACTATATTACAATTGCAGTATGCGTTGGGGGCAATAGATGGCACACACGTCCCTATCAATGTTCTAACATCGAAACATGCACGTTATCGTAACCGTAAGCAACAAATAACTCAGAATGTAATGGCTCGTATATCTTTATATTTACAATTCCAATATTTGGCCGCCGATTGGGAAGGCTCAACGGGTGATCAGAAGGTCTTGACTTGGGCCATAGAAAAGGAGGGTTTTAGAGTGCCTCCGGGTGAGTTCAAATTTAACGTTACCTTCTCTAAAATTCATGTCAAAAATCTAAATACAGAATTTGTAATTCAGTAATGCTAAAACTTTAGGTAAATATTATCTTGCCGACCTTGGGTATGCAAACACTGGCAGTTTCCTCTGCCCTTATCGGGGAGAGCGTTACCACATTTCGCAATATCAAGGCCGTGGTACTAGGGGTTATCAAAATTTGCGAGACAAGTTTAATCACCGCCATGCACAGCTGAGGAATGTTGTAGAGCGAGCGTTCGGGGTGGTCAAGATGCGATTTCAAATGTTGAAAGAGGGGAACATGTACCCAATTCGCACCCAAATATTAATTGTTGTTGCATGTTGTGTCGGCCACAACTTCATACGCCGGGAGCAAGGGGATGACTTCTACTTTCAACATGCACAACTTGACGTTGAAGATGTCGGTGACGAGGATGTGGATCCCAATGTCCATGTGGTGTCTCGTGACATTAGGGAGGGAGAGCAGCTTAGGGACACTATTGCTACTCATCTCTGGCTTCAAACTTGATCTAATGTTACCGTGCCACTTTTGTTATTAATGTTAATATTCACCTTCTCTAAATATCCCTTCGACTCCAACACAATTACTGTGACAAGTTGTTTAATTTTGTCAGGTGCTTTATTGTCATTTGGCAGGTGTTATTCTAAAACACCACTTAGAGGGTCCCTATGTTTGTTGCCCCCGGTGTATGCCCAACTGGTCATGAGCGTGCATGGTTGGGTGTCGTAGACGGCAAAGCAATGCAACTCCATCACTATCATGCCCGTTTGCCATTTGGGTCATACCTCCGGAACGAGGCGGCATCATTTGTTCACCGACTAGGGGGTGGGGCGATGAGGAATGGGTTCTATGATTTCATGTTAGGGTAGGATGAGCACTTGTGATAGCCCAACATGAAAAATGACTACAAGCATCCCAAGACCCATACTGAGCCCACCCTGTGAACGCGTCACGTGGTGGACTGAGAGAGAGAGATGGGGTTTCTCCCTCTCTGAGTAAAAGAGTAAAAAATGATGAAAATGAAAACGCGTGCGTAAAAAGGATGATGTAGAAAAGAGGGTAGAGAGTATGACCTGAAAGGTCACTCTGTACGGGGACGTGGAGCCTAGACTTACCAGACCTTCGGTACAGGGCGGAGAACAGGATCCGAAGACCCTCTCACGCAAACTGAACCCCTTCCCGGTAGGCGTGACCTACCATTCCGAGGATAGCTTTCTATATACCGAGTGCGAACCTAAGACTCTATGTAATAGAAGTTGGCGGACACAAAGACATGCGTGGACTCGGAATTTGGAACGGCATATCACTCCTCACATAATAATAATAACATGAATATGAACAGTAAACAGACCACCGCAGGATATTGATCCGTGCGGGGTTTTAACAACAATATAATAAAGTACAGAAAGAAAAATGTTGAAAGTAAATGACCACGGTGAAATGACTCACCGCAGCCGATTATAGTACAAACAGACCCGGGATTTAGCTATCCGCAGGTATTATAGACATAAAGTAAAAATTACTACAAGCACGCGTTTGGTGGTGTGATCGCCAGGGACCGTGGGCCCCGAACTGGTTGATTGATCGCTTGGCCTTTGACGCGGGATTTGTGCGGATTCCTTCTTCCTCTTCGTTCGACGGGTCGAAGAAGGGGGCTTTTGACTGGTTACCCTGCAAAAACAACATAAAATAAAATTAAGTTAGACAAGTGATATAATATGATAACAATTCATAAGATAAAATAGTGATAACATGTATGACAAACTAAAAACACAACAAAACAATAAGAGTAACAAAAAGAGCCACTGATGGCGACGCAAGCGCAAAGCGGGCAAACGGTGGGACGAGACGGCTTCCCCGTGTACGGGAACACGCGGGAGCGTTGATTGGGCCGAAGGCCGACTTTTATTCCTGCACGAATTTAAGAAGGATTAAACACATGGGCATGTAAAAACATATATATATCTAATTACATATGTATAACTATATATACATATATAAATACATAAAAATATATACAATGCCAATCTATACATAGGAAAACAAAATAAAATAATCAAACAGAATTTTTGAAAGAGAAAGGAGGGAAGAGAGAGAACTTTTGTATATTTTTTTTGAGATTTTTCTTTAATACTCAAAGTATGTATATATAATAAAAAAATATATAAAAGAAAACAGGAGGAAGATATATATTTAATATATATATACACGTACACACTATATATATATAATACAAAATATTATACTATATATTCAATATATACATATACTATATATAAATACCACATATATATACTATATATACATTACATATATATATATATATATATATAATAGGGAAGGGGAGACAGAAATGAGAAAGGGAGAAAGAGAGGGAAATACGGGAGAGAGAAGAGAGAAAACCGAGAGGGGGGGGAAGATGGACGAAGGGAGAGAGAGGGAGAGAGAGATGCTACGGCTGGGGGGAAAACAGAAGGAGAAAAAAAATAAAAAAAGGTGTGTGTGTGAGAGAGAGAGAGAGGACGAAACAGAGAGAGAGAGAGAGAGAGAGAGAGAGAGAGAGAGAGAGAGAGAGAGAGAGAGAGAGAGAGGCGGATGAAGGAGAGAGAGGGAGTTAGCGGTGGGAGAAAGAGAGAGAAGGAGAGAGAGGCCGCAGGAGGCCGGGAGAGAGGACGTGAGAGATTAAGAGAGAGAGAGAGACCGGGACACGGCGGGAGGAGAGGAAGACAGAGGGGGGGAAAGAGAGAGAGGGGAGCCGCGACCGCGGCGGTCACGACCGGGGGAGGAAGAGAAGACGAGAGAGAGAAACCGAGAGTGACGGGGGGAGGAGAAAAGAAAGACGGCCGGGGATGGCGGGCTCGCGATGGACGATGGCCGGAGGCGAGGAAGGTGACACGGGCGATGCAGTGCGGCCTGGTCGCGGGTGCGGCAGTGAAACTGGAGGGTGACCGGCGACGGGAGTGTGCAGCAGCGGTTAGACAAGGGAGAGCGGCGGCTGGCGACCGGAGGAGCAGCAGCGGGGGTCGTGGCGGCACCGGCGGCTTCGCGGGTGTGGTGCTCCGGCAGGGGGCTCGTGGACGTCGGTGGCACGGGTCGAGGCAGTCGGAGGCGGTGCAGGCGGTGGTGCCACTGGTGGACGGCGACGAGGCGCTCCGGTGATGGAGGGTGCAGCGGCGGTGCACGGCCGCGAGGTTGACGATGGCGAGGGTGGTGGAGGCAGCAGCGCGGCACCGACGGCAGGCCGGTACTCGCGGTGGAGACAGTGGTGCAGTCACGACGTCCGCGGCCGGGAGAAGATGGGTGGCTGATGGGGGCTCGGTGGAGGCGACCAGGGGAGGCTACCGGTGAGGACGACGAGAGCGGCGAGGCTCGCGGCGGTCGGAGGGTAGGGTGGAGCTCGCGGTGGTAACGGCCGGTGCGGCTTCTCGGCAGACGGGGAGTGCATGCACGAGGGAGAGATGAGATGAGTGCGGCGGTGTTGTTGCAGGTGGGTGGACGGGGGTGGCCGGTGTGCGCTCGATGGCGAGGGGAGAGGTGGACGGCGGTCGCGGCTGGCGAGGAGGTGGCGACGGCGGCTCACATGTGTAGTCGGAGATGGTGGTCACGGACGTGGAGATGATGGATGACGACGGCAGCGGCGTCCGATGGAGAGAGCGAGGGAGGGGCTTGCGACTAAGACGAACGGCGTAGAGGAGAAGGAAGAGAGGGAAAGAGAGAGGTGGGGTGAAAACGGTGGGGTGCACGGGAGCGGGTGTGTGTGTTGTGAGGGACAGTGGGAGAGGGAGAGAAATAGAGAGAGGGATAGGTGTGCGACCTGTGGTGACGGAGGTGACAAGGTGGCTAAGAGGATTATTGAGAAGAAATGAGTGTGTTAGGTAAAGTGTCAATGTGACAATTGTTGGGTTGTGGAGGGTGTGAAAGAGACATAAGAAGAGAATAATTAAGGGAGAGATTATCAGTATGTGAAGAGAATAGATGAATGTAGATGGTTATGAGAGAAGAAGACAAGGTGGGAAAAGAAGGACAATGAAATATGGAGGGAGGTGTCGGAAGGAGAGGGATGTGAGAGAAGATTGTTAACATGGGTGTTTAGTGAACGGCAGGGACAGGGGAGAATTATAGTATATTGTTTAGTGAATGTGAGAGAAATATTGTGAGTGGGTGGACAAAGAGATAAGAATGGGGACAGATAGAGAAAAGGATGGGAGGTTTTAAGAGAACAAGATCGGAGAATTTTAGAGGGATTAGTATATTTACCATTATCTAGTTAGATTAGAAATCTTTGTTTTTGTTTTCTTTCTTCTTTTGTTTAAACTGTAAATATATATATATATATATATATGTATATATATATATATATGTATGTATTTACACCCTATCTATGAATATCACACACACATATATATATATATATATTACAATACTATATATATATATAATATATTGACAAGCATATACATATACATATATATATATATATATATATATATATATATATATATATATATATATTCACAATACTATATATATATTTACAACCATATATATTATTTATTATTATTTTAACATTTCTTAATTTTTTGTATTTTTATAAGTTTTTCTGATTTTTTTTATTATTATTTTTATGTAAAAGCTTGAAAAATGACTAATCACCCACATGAATCAAATGCGCAGGCCACTTTGAGGCATCACGGTGTAATATGAGATTTACCCACGAAAAACGTGAAAATAGCGTGTCTACAGCTGCCCCGCCTTGGCATCTGCTTTGTAGGGACAAGACATATAATGGAATGGAACGAAGTGGATTGGAATGGAAGGGAGTGAAGTGAAAAGAAGGTGCCAAGGTGTGATGAGACACGCTTTCATCATTTTTCTGATGGGAATCTTTCCTAAATTTTACCGAAGTAACCTTGAAAGAGGCTCTCCGAAATCAGCCATTGTTTGGATGATAAACAAACAAGGAAGACAAAGTGTGCGCTGGGGCACAAACAACTAAAAAGAGGACCAACTTCACGGCGCGGAAGTACCTGGGTCGTAGGCCTGCAGGTTTCACCATTGGAGAGCGGTTACCAGCCATTGTGGAAGTGCTACAGCCAAGGTGGGTCCGAGGGGAATAAAAAGATGATTGGGGACAAATCCAAACAATGGTCTCTTTCAGAGAAACAGCCCAAGGCAACCTCGGGAAAACTGAGTACTCGACTCAGAATGGAATATCTCACAATTCAGAGTGTTTAAACATAGTGGCTTGCACAATCGACTTAAGTGAATGATTTTCACAATGAGATCAACTGGCCAAGGACGATATTGTTAAGTTATGGAGAGTGGGTCAGGACACCGATTCGATGAGTCGATAATGAGCCGGAGCCCATTTATCGACACACTGAACGGAACCGTCGTCCCCATTCTTTCACGATTTAACAACGTATTTGTACGCTCTGAACTCTTTTGGAGTTATCAGAGTCTGAATTCAAACTCCAAATTCATTCAAGGCGTACGGCGCTTACAGACTCCAATTATATACATACAATACCAGACAGACTGCGGATATGATACATGTGGGAGGGTGATGACCCATTTTTTCTTTTTCCTTTTCTTGTTTTTTTCTTTTTCTTGCCTTTTGTTTTCATCATCTTTTTTTCTTTTAAAACCTACATCCATCAGTGATCACAGTAAACAGAAATATTTTACAAGAAATAAAATTACACATGTACAAAATATCAACCAGTCGCAACAATTCACACAGGCAGGAGAAACATAGAAAGCATAGTTTATCTGGCAAGGCACATGTGGCAACTTATCATTTTTTGTTTGTTTTATTCTTTTCCTCTCTTTTTTTTATTTTGAATTTTTAGTGTTCAATTATTACTCGGCATTTGTCCCCTTTCTTTTCAGGGTGTCCGGCATGTGGCAATGGATGGCCGACAGGGCCTTTTGGTCCCAATTCCTCTCTCGGAGATCATGTCCTTCCAGAAGCAAGTTCCTGGCACAGTAGCTTGTGCCGAAGAGAGCGAGCATGAGCTCGTAGTTCAGGTGGGCATGATTTGGTTTGGATTTTGACTACACAGTTCACCCACTTATCCTGACCTTGTAAGATGATTGGATCTAGAAGGTAATAGAAAGCCAGGGCTTGCTAGCTCCTGTGGTCTGAACAAAGAAGGAGTGTGTTGCTTGATCAGAGCGCGATGCCCAGACAATAGAGCTGGAGAAGGAGTGACAGCGACACGTCATCGAGGAGCAGCCCTAAGACGTCCTGGAGCTGAAGGTTTCTCTCCGGATGGCGAAGAGAGAAGTAAAGCAAGAGACAGTGGAGAGAAAGGCAAAGACATAGCAGCACAAGAGACCCATGAGATGGAGCTCTGAGAGAAAGAACGTCCAGACAGGTCACTTGCTCTGCAGATCGGAGAGGAATTGGAGCTCGCGGCAGAGGAGCTCCTGGAGCTGGTAGCATCTCCATCAGCAAAGCAGAGGGCAGCTCAACCAGCGACCTCTACTTCAAGAGCTTCGCGGCCATCAGGGTCGCGAGAGAAGCAGGAGGACGACGAAAAACACCGCCAGAACATATGGAAAGGCATGGCACAGCAAAGCGATTGCTGCATCACGAGACTATAGAAGGCCTCCGAGGGACTTCTTACCTTTGGAGAGAGAAGAAACGTAACCAGGAGGGTGACGAGGATTAGTGAATGGCTTGTATACCCACTTCTTCCTCATGACGGGCACAAATCCTTATATAGATGTGTGAATGAAATGGCTTGGTTTGAACGCAGCTTGCTTGCCCGCTCGTTCCTTCTCTTCTGTGGCTCTTCTCTACCACATGGGTTCTCGCGAGACATGCTCGGCGAGATGTCTCCTTAAAACACGGAGTGGTGACTCACCATAGCCATGATTTTTCAAAGGGATTCTACCACCAACTTCAACAAAATTGGCCTGTGGTGCTCTTTTCCACGTGAATGTCCCTCGTTTCCTGTTTGCGCTAAAAGTAGTCGCAATAGGACAAGGACACGGGGAATCTTTGGACCGAATAGGAGTGGCAGGTCAACAATCACGGCTCCGCTCCATTTACTTCACATGGTGAAGTGACACGCGAGTGTACCGTGGCCATGATTTTTCAAAAGGATCTACCACCAATTTCAAAAACGTCGGCCCTTGGCCCTATTTTCCCGCATAAATGTCCCCCGATTTGCTTGTTTGCTCTAAAAGTAGATGCAACAGGACAATAAACGCGGAGAATCTTTGGACCGAATAAGGACGACAAGTCAACAAATCACGCCCCCAAATCGATCACTCCCCATGGTAGAGTGGCCGCAACAGTAAGGGGGGGTGACTTGTCGCAAAGGCTGTTGCTAGGGGTGATGGTGATAGATCTAGATCACCTTCCTTCCAATCCTATAAATACCTCCTCTTTCACTCGACTTGAGAGCACCCGAGTCGTGAGAGCTGATCCGAAGAGTGAAAGTTTGCAAGAAGGGAGGTAGTGAGTGTTGCTCAATTTCAGGATGGAGGGTGAATCTAGCTTCAGAGCAGAAGGTGAGTCTTCCCGCTCTTCAAAGAGGAGCAGATCTGGCAGCAGTTCCAGGAGACTTTCAGAAGTCGAGGGGCAGCTCGGTGAGAGGATGCAATCACAACTCGTAAGTTGGACCTTGTCATCCCTTCCTTCATTCTTTCTCCCTTTTTCTTCCTTGGCAAAGCTCCCCTTTGCTCAGTTCTTGTGTATGTGCAGAGCATGATGAAATCGCACATTTCCTGGGAGCTAGTGGTTGCCGCATATCGTGGTCTTCCAGACTTCCAGAAGGCCAGGCTAGACGTGATGGGATTTGGGGCCTTTCTGCGGATCGAGCCAATCAAGCTCGACCTCGTCCTCATCCAAGCATTGCGCGAAAGATGGGACCCAGTGAGTCGGGCATTCTTGATGCCTGGGGGCACATGGTACCCAGTCTGGAAGATGTGGTCCGAATCACGAGCCTCAGAGTGGATGGGGAGGCAGTGACCGGAGTCACTTACGCGGACTACCGAGAAGGTGCCCAGAAGCTGTTAGGACTGGAACTTGACAGTCGGAAGAACCGATCAGTAGCCAAGGCATCCATCATGGAGGCATTGGGACTTGCTGATACTCGTCCCCGGGATGATGAGTCCTTGGAAGAATTCATGTAAAGGACAGAAAGAGGGTGCCGTGCTGTGTACTGCACAGATTTCGGCAATTGGGAAAGGTCCAACATGGATTTGAGGAGATTTCTCCTCTTCTTGCTGGGAAGATTGCTACTGAGCTCGAAGGGAGGCAGCATCGACTGTCGCTTCCTAGAGCTGCTAGTAGACTCGAGAGAGTAGGGCAGTATGCCTGGGGAGCTGCCGTGCTGGCACATCTGTTTACAGGTCTGTCCTAAGAGGCAGACCGTGAGGTGACTGTCAGTGGCTTTACACCATTTATCCAGGTAATTTTTGTTTCATTTTTTTGTGTGTTTTCCCTATAGTTCACTTAAGGCACTAATGGCACATGATGATGCAGCTATGGAGCTACTATTACCTCCCAATGGGGAGAGCTCGGCATTGGCGACCAGTGACGGTGCCATTAGCCAGACGGTGGCAACCCATTATGAGTACAACACCTCTATCCTACCAGTTGATGGTGTTAAGACGTGAGCTGCAGGAGTTCCCTGCAGCGATGGTAGGATTCTTTTTTCTCTTTTTTTATTTTTTAATTCTTTTTTTTTGCATCTACATTTGACTAGCTAAAAGAATATGTATAATCTAATCTAGGTGAACTGGAGACCCTACTCAAGTATGGTCGATGCCGACCAACCGTGGGTTTTGATGAGCCGTGCCCGGTTTGGACGAGAGCTTTGGATGCACTGCCTGAATGAAATCGAGCCGCTTCGGCTACGATTGGTTATGAGGACCCTGGGGCTAGCCCAGGAGTGGATAGATACGACTGGGCCACCTCGCGTCGGGAGAAAGACACGGGGACCGGCAACCTGTATTGATTGGCGTGTGCGGTTCCCCGAACAGTATGAAGACTGGCAACGGGGTGGCACAATCGTGGAATCGCAGGCACAGGATAGTGAAGACTATCTGCGTCTATATAGGGCAATGTATGCAGAGCGACTCCAACCTGGGGGACTTATGGAGGTAGGCCTCCCTTTTTGGTCTTTTCTTCTTTTCCTTGTTTTTGTTGTTTTTGTTCTTATCTATTTTTTTTTTTGTGAAAATGCTGACTCCTATAACATGGTTGTAGGATGTCCGTGATACCATGATAGCGAACTTGCGAGCTCGCTTGGCAGACACGGAGCGACAATTGGGTGACACGCGTGGTGCCTTAAGTGCCTCGGTAAGTGTATATGCAATGCATACTCCTAATTATGACCCTAGATTCATGGTGCTTAGCCACTAATTATCACCTCATGTGGTTATAGCGCGTCCAGATCGACGCAGCCTCATCAGCGATGGGAGCAGATGGCGTCTCTTCCAGCTTATGGATCCCTACCTCAGAGCTGGATTTGCTTCACGAGCAACTTGCTCGTGCCACGCAGCGTGCCGCAGAGGCAGAAGGCATGCTCTCTATACAGGTAAGGTTTCATTGTTGAATCTTCCTCATTCATGCCTTGCCGCATATCTGAGACGGCATATCTGGCAGGAAAAAGAGACGCAAGAGGCACTTGCCCACGTTGCGCAGAGGGAAGCTAGAATTACAGAGCTGGAGGATGAACTATGACATCGTCCAGATGATGACTCTTCTAGGAACGCCGTGGAGCTAAGAATCACCCTTCAGTTAGAGCGGGAAGACCGAGAAAGAGAACGGACAGAGAAAGAAAGGGACAAAGAAAGAGAAAGAGCCGACATGTTGGCTGAGAGAGAGGAGCGAAGGGCTATAGAGGCCCAATTATTTGAACTCCGAACCAGCCTTGGCCTTGCTGAACAATGGCTGAAAGATGGTGAGGAGCGCTACCGAAGAGCACGAGAGTGTGGCTTTCGTGTTAGTAGCTTCTTTGCTGCCCCCGCAGATCGACGCCGGGGTACAGAGATGGGAAGAGGAGTGCAGAGCGGTAGAAGTACCACTTTTCGTAGTTGGGTTGCACCCTCGAGAGCGTCTTGCCCGGAGAGCGGAGGGACGAGTAATGTAGAGAGAGAAGGTGGAACTTAATGTACAATTTTTAGGAATGAAATAAAAAGTTTGATTTTTTTTGTTTTTGTTGTCATTTCTTTCTTGCTATCTCGAATCCCTGCATACATCACTAAAACAAACAAGTCAGAATCTCTGCTCTGACTTGGCCCCTTGCTCAATAAGCAGATGTTTGTTTTGACTGTCCTTGATAATGGGTCAAGGGGCCAAGCCTTTATTAATAAAGGCAAGATAAAGATATGATGGTGAATGCGGCACACAAGCACACGGATGCAAGCGAAAATTAAAAGTGGAATGCTGCATACAAATGCAATCATAGAAAATGTGATTTTTTATTTTTATTTTTTCTTGCATTTTTTGTTATTTTATTTTTCATCATTTTTTTGTTTTGCATATGTCTACATTTTTCTCTTTTTCCCTTTTTTGTTGTTTTTATCATCATCATTCATTTTTTTTTGTTGCTAATGCCTGGTAAGCACCCATATGGCACCTAACCTGCATGAGAATATGGATTTCTTACTAACCTCCCAGGTATCCTAAGTGCACATCTAGGTTGATTTGGGCCTCTAGACTCCTCGAATGATAATCCCGCCGGCTAAGACTTATCCTGATGACAATACCGTCATGCCATGCTTAGGCTCCCAGTCGCTTCCGACCGCAGGGATTCACCCAAAAAGTGTTCGAGGTAAATGATTTGCCCGACCCGGGTCTATTTCCTCACAACTCTAGATGGTATATAATGGAACACCCTGGAACCCAAACGACCAACCGCGCGACGCTGACCCGGAATCAGACGCCGTCGCACCCGTAGGTGACGCGCTTGCATTGGTCTAAGCCCGAGGTTAGATAAGAAGGCATTAAGGTGGTAGACAAGGGTCTTGACCGGCCAGAAACACGGAGACTCCTTCACGACAATGGCTTCTGCTTTTCAAAATGGACAACCATATGTTTGTGTTAAAAGGATGTTGCAGGCTTTGGCGAGTTTCACCCTTCGGGAACTCCATTGAGCTTTGATCTTCAGGGGAAGAAGGAAGAATATAGGGGGTAAACCTCCTGAGAGGACCGGCAAAACCGTTAACCCGGCGAGCCAGTAGGGGCGCACTTAACTTCCCCTTTCGGGCAACTTCAGACCAAATCTCGAGCATTTACATCTCATGACCCCTTTTGTGTAGAATTTGACTTTGAGTCAAAGGAGTTTATCTGGTAGAATCAGGCACGGTTACGACCAGGCTTTTCACTTGACTTTGATTTTTTGCTTCTTTTTTTGATTTCGAGGGAGATATAGTCATTTGACGTTGTGGAATCCCTCTTGTATGCCTGCGGGGACACTGCCCTCTTCTCGTGCTCTGATCCATGCTCGAGGAATTGGATCCTACTCTTACCCTGAGGGGTTGTGTTTGTGTTTCCCATGCTCAGCGTTTTAAGGGCACCGGCTGTCTCATTCGGTCGAGAAGAAGAGAATAAAGATTTGAGTTTTCTTGGAGACCTTTTGAGTGATGCCCTACCATAAGCGATGCTATCAATTTTTTTATAACACAGATGTGTATACATGTTGTCTTCTTTTGAGGGGGCATAGGCCGAACTGGCCGGACAGGGGTCTCCACGGTTCTGGCAAACCAAGACCTGAGACCTACCAAGTCTTAATGGGCCCTATCTTGGCATGGAGGTAAGATGCAATGACTTGATTCCATGGTGATCTCCAAGCGTCAGCATTTTGAATTTTCTATTTTTTTGATCTTTTCTTTTTTTTTGTTTTATGTATATATTTTTGTTATTTTCATTATTTTCATTTTTTTGTTGTTTTTCTTTTCCCTTTTTTTTTCTTTTCGTTTTTGACAGTATGTACACCTATCTAAGGGTAGTACTTTTTAAGATACAGCCCATTCCAAGGGTGGGATAACTCGACCCCCTCAGCATTGACTAGCCTGTAGGCGTTACCAGGATGCACAGCCTGAACCACGTATGGTCCTTCCCAATTGGGTTGGAGTTTAGAACGCGGCCCGCCAGATTTTACAAAAATTCTTTTCACTACCATTTCACCAACTTTGAACTTTCTCTCAATAACCTTCTTCTGGTAAAAACGTGCGAGTCTATTTTGGTAGACGCGAGCATGCTCGGCAGCAACCAGACGTTTCTCGTCTAAGAGTTCCAACTGGGCAAGGAGAGAATCGCGACGTTCATCGAGGGGAAGGTCCTTGTCCAATTGTACTCTTAGAGAGGGAATCAGAATCTCATACGGAACTACCGCCTCCATCCCGTAAGTGAGGGCGAACGGAGTTTGCCCAGTAGGAGTTCGGATTGAAGTGCGATAGGCCCATAGAGCTTCGATAAGCTTCTCTGGCCAATCCGAGAATCTGCTAGACTCACAAGTTTTCTTTATGATTTTGATCAGTGTTTTATTAGTGGCCTCCGCTTGGCCATTGCCTTGTGGATAATATGGTGATGAATGATGCAGTGCAATCTTATACCTTTTGCAGAGGTCCTGAAGGTCCTGAGAGATGAATTGTGGCCCATTGTCGGTGATGATAGTTCTTGGAATGCCGAACCTGGCGATGATGTTCTTCATGATGAACTTGCAGACTGTGGATGCCTTGATTTCTGCATAGGCTTCAGCTTCGGCCCATTTGGTGAAGTACTCCGTTGCAGTGAGGATGAAGGATTTTTGTTTAGTAAGGGAGTTAGGATCACCGAGAGGACCAATGATGTCGAATGCCCACATGGAGAAAGGCCGTGGGGAGGATACTGGATGGAGAGAGGAAGATGGGGAATGAATCAGCGTGAAGTTGACATTTAACACACCTACGGGCATAGACGGCACAATCTTCCTCGATGGTGGGCCAGTAAAAGCCTTGCCGAAGGATCTTCTTGGCAAGCATCTGACTATTCACATGGCCACCACACACACCCGAGTGTGCTTCCTCTACACACTTCCAAGACTCATCATCGTCAAGACACCTCAGAAGAACACCAGTGAGGCTTCTTTTGTACAGCAATCCTCCAACAAGTGTGTACCTCTGGGCTACTCTTCTTATGGCCCTCTTATCTTCTGCTGTTGCCTCTTCAGGGTAAGACTGGTCTTTACAATATTTAACAATCTCACAGAACCATGGCTTCTCCTCATCAGCCAATTCTTCTTCCAATTCGACCAACATAATTTCCATCTTTTCAGCAACTTCTCTATCCTGAGCCATCTTTGACATTTTCTCCTGAACCCTTAAATAGGAAGGGTTATGAATAGCAGGGAGGATAAGCTTGTGGATAGAAACGGACAGAGCCCTTCTGCCCAGAGGAAACCTTAATGATGATGCCAACGAAGCAAGGGCGTCGGCGAGAATGTTCTGATTGCGAGGAACATGGACAAAGACTAACTTGGTGAACAGTTTAGCGAAAGCAACAGTAAGCTCTTGGTATGGCTTGAGCTTGGGATCGCGAGTGCGATATTTGGTGAGCACTTGGCGAAGGATAAGTTGACTATCACCTATGACTCGTAATTTAGTGACCCAGAAGGAATAGACAAGGTTCAGACCTGCCAGAAGAGCCTCGTATTCAGCCACGTTGTTGGTGACTGGAAATGAGAGCTGGAATGCCTCTGGGATAGCGACACCTTCAGGTGACAAAAGGACAATGCCAATACCTCTCCCCTGGGAATTCAAAGCTCCATCAAAATATAATGTCCACATGGGATCATCAGACTGGGTAATGGACATTAGTTCCTCATCTGGAAACTCTGATTGAACAGGGTCAAACTTGGGGAGAGGGTGATGAGCGAGATGCTCGGCTATAGCATAGCCTTTGATTGCCTTTTGTTGAATATAGGTGATGTCAAACTGAGATAGAAAACTTTGCCAACGTGCTAGCCTATCAGTAAGGATAAACTTTTCCAAGAGAAATTTGATAGGATTCATCCGAGCAATCAAGTGGACTTCGTGAGCCAGAAAGTAATGTTTCAATTTCTGTACCACCCACACAAGGGCGGCACAGGTCTTTTCCATGACAGTATACTTTCGCTCACAGGGGTTGAGGAGTTTGGACAAGTAATAGGTTGCCCGTTCCTTGCCTTCCTCATTGATTTGTGCCAGGACGGCTCCCACAGAGTCGTCTAGGACCGAGATATATAGGATCAAAGGCTTATCTGGAATAGGTGGAGTGAGAACAGGCGGGTTGGCCAGATATTCCTTTAATCCGTCAAAAGCATTCTGACACTTGGAATCCCAACAAAATTTGGTCCCTGCTTTGGTCAACTCGTAGAAGGGCCGGCACCTTTGCGAGTGTTGCGACACAAAGCGACGGATAAATTGCAACCTCCCGATTAATCCTCGAACTTCTCTCAAATTCTTCGGGGGTGGCATATCCCTAATTGCCTTAGCCTTGTTGGGATCTATCTCAATACCCCTTTTGCTCACAATGAAGCCTAATAATTTGCCAGATGATACACCAAACACACATTTCTTTGGATTCATTTTCAAATTAAATTCACGCGATCTTTGCAACACCTTTGCAAGGACCTCGGGATGTTCCGCCCTAGTTTTGGATTTTACCAACAAATCATCCACATATACCTCCAAATATATGTGCATCATGTCATGGAATATTGCCATCATAGCCCTTTGGTAAGTGGCTCCAGCGTTCTTCAGTCCAAATGGCATGACCACATAACAGTAAGTTCCCCAGGGAGTAGTGAATGAGGTTTTCTCCTGATCTTCTTCTGCCAGACGAATTTGATTATATCCAGAAAATCCATCCATGAATGAAAGGGTTTCATATCCTGCCGTGTTATCAATCAACACATCAATATGAGGCAAAGGGAAATCATCCTTCGGACACGCACGGTTAAGGTCCCGGAAGTCAATACAAATTCTCACCTTTCCATCTTTCTTCATGACCGGGACGATGTTTGCGACCCACTGAGGATAAAGGACGACTCTTATGAACCTAGCTTTGTGGAGCTTGTCGACCTCTTCCTTCATTTTTAAAGCCATTTGTGGGCGAAAACGTCTTAACCGTTGCTTTACCGAGATGGATCCTGGTTTGAGAGTGAGACGATGCTCGACCAGAGTAGAATCCAATCCTGGCATATCCTCATAGCTCCATGCAAACGTGTCCTTATAATCCTCGAGAACCTTAATTAATGCCTCTTCGTCAGATGATGGTAAATTATCGCTTATGAGGACAATCCTAGGGTCTTCCTCAGTTCCCAGGTTAATCTCTTTGGTAGACTCTTCTACAGGGGCTGACGGCTCGTCAAATCTGCTCATTCCACTAGCATATGCGTCGGCCGCATCCTCATATTCTTCGTCCTCTTCTTCAATGGGGTACTCATCATCGGTAATTTCATAAACCCCGTACCCTTCATCAATCACACCATCATTTTCACATTCTATCTTCGGCAATTGGATTGGATTTTCTAACAATTGAGGAATGACTAGAAGGGCTTGACACCTATCGGCTAAATCTAAAAGGAACCGCCGAGGGATCTGCTTACCCTTGGATTTCTTCTTGGGCACTACCCTTGAATTATTCCTAACCTGACACATATTATTTACAGAAGAAGAAGAAGCCGGAGAGGATGGTGAAGAATGTACAGGGAAGGACCCCTCAGAGGAGGGGTAAAGAAGGTCGCTCAAGGGACCTTGAATGAGTGGCCCGTAAGTCGGGGCACACTCATGGGAGATATAGGAGGTTTCCTCAAAGACAATGCGCTGTTGAGGAGTTGGGGAATTGGCGTTTTTTTTTCATTTTCATTTTCAATAACAAAATAGCGAAAAGAAATTGGAGGAGGCGAAAAGGGAATTAGAGCTAGAGGGTTGTGTAGCTCGTAGAGCAGATCGTGATTGAAAACCTGGCGTGAGTTAAGGAACCCACGTAGGTATATGAGTAAAGAAGGGGACCTGGGAAGATCATCAGACAACTGTCTGGCCCAGGAAGGAGACAGCAACAGAGACTGTGATATGTGGATAGAAAAGATGACGGCTAATGAGCCGTCAGTGACAATATTGGTGACGGATGATGACCCGTCGATGACAACATCCTCTTGGCGAGGAGGGTTTGTCATTCTGGCAAGTGTGGTGGTGTCCCCTGACATTTCGGAGATCAAAGACGACCCTTCTAGATGTGGAGGCGAGAACATTCTTTCCAGTGCAATGGATATATCTGGTGTGTCAAACCATTTATACCATTCACAATCCAGGTGGACAATCTTCCCTCTTTTAGGGATCCTTGAACATCCTTGAGCTAAAAACACATCCCGTGACCCCCCAGGTGATTCCATTGGAGGATCTCCCATCTGGACGATGGGCCCCTTTTAGAAATGTGAGGACAAAGTCAAGTGAGGGGTTTGCCGTCTGATTCGAATGGCCCCTTAAAACCCAAGCCAGCTCTATGGATTGGCTTTATCTTTTGGAGTGGTCTCAGCCTTCCTTGCAGTTGTGCCCCTAGACCTTTGCCATCTTGGTAGCCAATATTTCTCATAATCTCCCATCCTTTGGAGCGGAAGGGAAGACGTGAGTTTGACAAAGGGAATGGCTTTTGTTGTCTGAAGGGAGCACGACAGGGGTCATACACATCCAACAAGATAGTATGGGCCGATGAGTCGGCCAGACCGAAGGCAAAGAGGTGGTGATTGCATCCACCGTAGAACAGAGGGGCATGCTCATTACCTTGATAATCCATCCTTTGTATGGAAATTTCAAACACTGATGATTGGTGGATGGTACAGTATTCATAGCTTCAATATAGGTACGGCCTAGTATAGCCTTGAAAGTGGGATCCATATCAAGGACATGAAATTTCATAAAGACTGATACAGGACCTAGTTCTACATTGAGGGCAATCATCCCCATTGACGGCCTCTTACTGTTGTCGTAGGCCGTGACTATAATTGAGGAGGGCATGAGTTGTTCTTCATTAACCCCGCATACTTGGAGAGTACTCGGGGAAATCACATTTATAGACGCGCCCGTGTCCACTAGGCACGGATCCAATGACACGCCATTGATTTTCACCACAATACACAATGCATACTTTCGAGCTTCCTTGGGGGCAAGCTCATGATTGTGAAACATGATAGGCGGTTGTGTATCAGTGGGCATCAGGACTGTCGAGATTTTCTCCACAGGGAGATCCTCGTTCACCATAACCTTTTGAAGATAGTCTTTCAAAGCTTCTTGGTGAGATGGGGATCTTTTGATCAACTCAAGGATGGAGATACGGGCGGGCGTCTTATCCAGATGCTTTAACAAGTCATACTGGGTCCCAGGGATGGACTCTTCTGACTGCTCTTCCTTATCTTTCTGGGGCTGAGATTGTTCAGGGGCCTGACTATTCTGGGGAAACACCCGGTGGAACATCCTTCCACTCCGGAGCACCATTGCTTGTGGCTCTCGTTGCACCTCTATGGTATTGGGTGTGGACTTTAACAAGGGTTTGAGGGGTAGTAGTGGAGGAATGGTTGGTGGGATAGGGGTTATGATGGGTGTAGGAGTTTTGATTAGAGGTTTGCTTGGCGGAGGTATAGTAGAGGTAGAAGGAATCTTGGACGTATGATGGATGATGAGTGGTTTAAAGGGTAGGGGTATAGTGGAAGTAGAAGGGACCTCAGATGAATGGTGACTGATAAGAGGTTTAAATGGTGGAGGAGGAGGTTCAATGGGGGTAGAGGTGGATGGTGCGTCATATGGATAATGAGCGGTAAAAAGGTTAGAAGGCGGGGGTAAAGGTGCGATAGAGGTAGATGGTAAATTAGAGGAATAAGAAGTGATCAGGGGACTGAGGGGTGAAAAAGGAGTGGGAGATGGCCTTTGGTGATGGACTAACGGTGAATTGACG
This sequence comes from Amorphophallus konjac, assembly GCA_022559845.1. Taxonomy (NCBI): domain Eukaryota; kingdom Viridiplantae; phylum Streptophyta; class Magnoliopsida; order Alismatales; family Araceae; genus Amorphophallus; species Amorphophallus konjac. The sequence goes on from JAHNEJ010000180.1 coordinate 41,382, forward strand.
GTAGGGGTACGAATAAGAGGGCGTGATGGCTGTGGAACGGGAGGAGGACCAAATAGGGATTGTGAGGGGGTTGAATGGTAAGAAGATACTGTTCGAAGGAGACGAGGAGGTTGATTAGTGGTATGACTGGTAGCAAGGACAGAGGTGCTTTCTAAATGACAGGTTTGCTCTCTTCCAACTTCCGAGAAGGAGGAAATCGGATTAACCTGGTAGTTGGGCTGTTGGTGCTCCGGAAGCGGGTTATAGATGATGCCCATATTAGGCTGCTGTTGTGGGGCCTGCTGAGGCTGTTGTTGTTGCTGTGGTTGTTGTGGTAACTGTGGCCTAGGCGGAGGTCTCCTGGCCTTTAGGGTGGCGATGCATCGCCTCATTTCATCCCAATCGATTTCACCGAGATCATTCATGTCGTAAATGTAATCTTTGAAGTTGAAACAATTCTCCACCGTATGACCCGGCTGTCTGTGATAGACACAGTACCTGGAGGTATCAGCATTCGGGGGCCATGCAAACTTTTCTTTGGGCAAAGTAAGTAGGTTGGCAGCCATGAGGGCATTAAAAATGTCCAGCAATGCCTCGGGCAATGGTGGATAATGGGCTCTTTTGGGTCCAATGGGCCTCATCCGTTGTTGTGGTGGGCCGTAATTTCCCGGGGGTGGAACTTGGTGATACTGAGGTTGTGGTTGTTGTTGTTGTTGCTGGGGATGAAAGGGTTGAGGCATGTTGTTTTGAAGGGGGTTATTTTGGGGTGGAGGATGATAAAGAGGTGGACCTTGTTGAAAGGGAGGTCGTGAAACTAGAGGAGGCCTTGGGTTAACTGGTTGGTTGGGGCCGCCAAGCACACTCACTTGCTCGTTTATGACGACTCCCTCAGTTGTCCCTCCTTGGACACCAGTACCCGTCTTCTTAAACACCCTTGGCTTTGGAGGTTCAAACATATGCATGATGGGAGAATCTTTTAATTGGGTCTGGATATACCGAGCCCTCTCATAAAGTTCCTCCACCGTGGTAAGCTTATTCATGGCTAAAATGTGTCTAAACTGCGGGGTTGCATTAGACACAATCATCTTGACTTGCTCGGGTTCTAAAAGGGTATCCTTTATTTTATCGGCCAGAGACCTCCACCTATCAGCATACTGGACAAAATCCTCATCTGACCTCATTTTCTCAGCAACTAAGTCGGTGATAGAAAGGGAGGGACCGACCCTATCCCGGTACTTCTGTATGAATTTGGTTTTGACAATTTTAAAATCTCCAGCCTCACTCGGCTCTAGTGAATAGAACCATTCGAGGGCGGGACCATCCAATGATTTCCGAAAAAGGTAAGCCAGGGATTTTGGATCGTTCTGCCATGAGGAAGATTCATACATAAAATCCTTAATGTGAATATAAGGATTTCCCGTGCCGTTATACCTACGGCATGTAGGCATTTCGGAGGGAGGAAGATGAAATATGGGGAGATTTGGCAGGGAAATGTCAGGGACAGACTTCCCATGTGCCTCTTTCTTGAAATTTCGGAACTCCTCGTTCATTTCATTGTATTTGTTGAGGAGGGACTGAGTGAGGTCCTCAGCAGGTAGAGATTGGGCCTGCCACTGAGGCTGAGAGGGCCTGCCAAGGGCCTGACTAGGGAATCCTGAACCAGAAGGGTATGGTAGCCTACTGGTGGACGGACCCGTTTGGGGTACCGTATGAAGGATGACAGGGGCTTGAGATTGTGGAAGGGGAGATTGGTAAGAGGCAGGCTGTTGACTCGCCTGTCCTTGAAATGAGGAAGAAGGAACGTCATGTACATATGATGGAAAAGTGGTAGCCTGGAGCGGCTGTTGGTAGGATGTGGGAGCCGGAGTTGACTCTTGAGGAGGGGTAGCAACAGATTTCCCCTTTAAAATAGCCTGAAAGGCTAGAAGTTGCTCAGGGCTGAGCTGCATACTGGCGAGGACACCTAACAGGGAAAAGATGTCCTGAGGTGGGGCTACTTCCCGTGAAACAGCGGGAACCTCTTGTGAGGTCTCACGAGAAGGTCCTGAGTCCATTGCGTGGACACGTGGGTCAATTGACTGACCACGTCCTGATTGGTTTTCTTCGAGAGAATCGTGGGCCATTTTTGTAATTTTTCCAGAACGTAAAAGCATATACCAGCAGACAAATATCAAAGATTACCAAACAAGTGGATGATCTTATGCCACTTTTTTTGTTTTTGTTTTACCTCTTTTTTTGTCTTTTTAACAAATATAAATATTCACACAAAATTTGCAAAAATCCTAGTTACACCTTGGTTTTACCACAGTGTCAACTAGGGACACTCGTCTCACCACAGATAGGTAACTAACTTCGGGGTACTTCAGTGGTACAACCTGCCCAGTGAACGAAGAGGGAATCCTTCGATGTCGGGGACTTACGGAGGTCCCGATGGAGGAGATCCTAGTCCGTCGAGAGGAATTCCCGACGGAGAGTCCTTCCTTCACCGAGAAAGGTTAATCCTTAGAAAAGTAAAATAAAGGGGTAGATGCGTGAAATGCAATACTGAATGAAAGAAATGTAACACACAAGAACACACATATATGTAGACACGCATTCCTGACGTCTCCTGAGAAAGTCTCATATTACTATACAACGCCCCGCGACGGCTTACGCGTTTTGAATCACTTGAGTGCTTCCTTTTCTTGAGTCTTCTTCCGCCCTTTTCGGCATCCGGAATCATCTCGTTACGGCATTCGGACGGCATCAACACCAGTCAGACGCATCAGAGGTTCTGGAACCAAGAAGGGTATCTGTCGGGCAGCCGCCAACACGTTGTCCGAGGACCCGGGTGGGTCTTTATGGGGGCGTCCATGCCCCTGGACGCCCCCAATCTTTTAATTTATTTTATTTTTATTTTTCAGGGCCCAAAATTAAATAAAAAATAATAAATTAATGGAGGCGTCCAAGCCCCTGGACGCCTCCATAAAAACAAAATATAAAAAAAATATAAAATGCCAATTGGCATACAAAAAACAAAAAAATAAATAAAAATATATATATATATTAATGGAGGCGTCCAGGCCCCTGGACGCCTCCATAAAAACATATAAAAAAATATATAATGCCAAGCCTGGTATAAAAGATAAAAGAAAAATAATAAAATAATATAATTTTGGAGGCGTCCAGCCCCCTGGACGCTTCCATCAATTCCCTCACGGGCGCCGCCCACCGAACGACGGTTTGTCGTGTGTGAAAAAAGCCAAATTATAGAGACGTTCGGTCATCTGGACGCGCCCATTTCTGAATCACGATGCGCCGCTCACAAAACCACGCGTTGTGCCAAACTGCGTGCGGCCGTCGTCGATTTTCGGTGGACCTGTTTGAGGCGTCCGGGGCCCTGGACGCCTCCACAAAAGTATTCCAAAAAAATATATAAAAATAGAATAAAATATTATTTCGGCCCTGATGGAGGTGTCCAGAGTCCTGGACGCCTCCACCCTCCGGAGCTCTATAAATAGAGCCCCACCCCCTCAGTTCTGGAGAGCTAAGCAGTGATCCGATAGGCTGCCGGAGCCCAGAGGCTACGGAGTCATTTTTCTAACCCGTGGGGTCTTTTGTAGGTGGAGGTTCTGCCGACTTCTCGGGTGCCCACGCTCGCGAGAGGAAGGTCGTCTTCATCCACCGCGCTTCTACGTCGTCCCCACGCTGCCGGAGCTCCGCCGAATTTCACCACCAGCACATCCAATAAGCCAACTCTTTCCTTTTCTTCGTAGTTCTTTTGCATTCATCATCTCGCATCCATCATCTCATTTTCCTCCTACTCGAGTCCGAGAGGGGTTTAAAAGATAACACCAACCAGGTGTGTGTCTTCCCGTTATTTCGTCATTTTTATTGCAAGGATATGAATACTACACATTCATCTTTCTAAGCCACTTGTCATTTGTTTGTCGTTGTTTTGCAAGGGTAGCCGAGGAAAGCCCTCTCCGTCGGCCGGCCGGAAGGAGAGGAAGAAGCAACCCGCCATCTCCCGCTCTTGAGGTAGGCCCGATCACTTTCTTATTTTGGGGTCTTTCGGCCCCTGGCGATCACATCTTTTCATCGAGGCCGCGGCGAGTCACTTCCCCAATGGCCGTTTAAATTTCTGTTCTCATATTCTCTTTATATCCTGTTATATTTCGTTCATATCATCGAGGCCGCGGCGAGTCACTTCCCCAATGGCCGTTTAAATTTCCGTTCTTACATTCTCTCTATATTCTGTTATATTCTACTCATATCATCGACGCCGCGGCGAGTCACTTCCCCAATGGCCGTTTAAATTTCCGTTCTTATACTCTCTCTATATTCTGTTATATTCTGCTCATATTCTCGAGGCCGCGGCGAGTCACTTCCCCAATGGCCGTTTAAATCTCTGTTCTTATATTCTCTTTTATATTCTGCTATATTCTGCTCATATTCTCGAGGCCGCGGCGAGTCACTTCCCCAATGGCCGTTTCAATTCTTGTTATTTAATTTCTGCACTATTCCCGTCCCCCCGAGGTCGCGGCGAGTCACTTCCCGCTATGGCCGTTTGAACCCCATATCTTGCTATATTATACTTGTCCCGCTCGCCCCGCCGGAGTAATCTCCCGTGGTGGCCCCTTCTCTCTCTTCTCTCATCTCTGTGTTGCAGCAAACAGCAAAACAAACAAAAAGAGGAGCCCGCGCGCTCTCCGCATCCTCTTCCCCGCTCCATCGAACTCCGAACCGCGTGACGTCGCTCACAGATTGGCGATCACGGTGGGACTTCTACTGCTTCCTTTCGGCTACCCTTGCAAGTTCGGCACCACCCGTGCCTCTCCACCTTGGCGCCCGCGCGCGCCCCCGTTGTGCTCACGGCAGCACTATCAGTTGTGATTCGTTGTTTGTTTCTTATATGTTTGTTATTTCTGTTGTTTTCCCACTCCATATATCTGTCAGCATTCCATTGCATACATCCATTCCTCTTTTCTATCCTTTTTTTCATTTTTTTTGAGGATCACCCTTTCCCGGTGAAGGAAGGACTCTCCGTTTGGGAATTCCTCTCAACGGACTAGAATCTCCTACACTGGGACCTCCGTAAGTCCCCGACATCGAAGAATCTCCTCTTCGTTCACTGGGCTGGTTGTACCATTGAAGTTCCCCGAAGTTAGTCATTTCATTCGTGGTGAGACGAGAGACCCTAGCTGACACGGCGGTGAAACAAAAAAATAAACTAGGGTCCCCACTTTGTGTGAACTTCGGATCTCGCTAAAAATAAAAAAAAATCATCAAAATCAAAATAAAAAAAAAGGGCGTAAAGGCATCCACTTGTTTGATAATCTCTGCTTCCTACTTGCTAGTGTATGTTTTTGCGTTCTGGGAGAACTGTGAGCATGTCTCACGAGTCTTCTGAGGAGAACCACCCTAGCCGTGGTTTGACAGCCGACCCGCGAGTCTATGCTATGGACTCGGGTCCTTCTCATGACCCCTCGCATGAGGTGCAGGTTATTGCCGGGGACACGTCCCCGCCACAGGATATCACTTTCTTACTGGGCGTCCTCGCCAACACGGAGCTTACCTCTGAACAGCTCCGGGCCTTCCAGGCCATTCTAAAGGGGAAATCTGTTTCCCCCACGCCCCAGGAGTCAACTCCGGCTATCGCACCTCTCCACGAGTCCGTGCAGGCCATTCCATCTCCTTCATTGGCGCAAGCCATCCAGTCTCCCTCGCTTCAAGGACAAGCGAGCCAACAACCTCCCTCATTCCAATTCCCGTCACAATCTCAAACTCCCGGTGTTCCTCACACACCGTTTCAGCCAGGGCCAACTGTCGGTGGTCCGACAGTTCCCTCTCATTCCGGGTTTCCCCCTCAAGTCTCCGGGAGACAGTTTCTCCCCCAATGGCAAGTGCCACCTTCACCCCCAGAGGAGCTCGCCCAATCGCTCCTCAATAGGTTCAATCGCATGGACGAGCAGTTTCAAAATCTGAGAAGAATGGTGGACGTGAAAGCCACCCCGGAGGTTGCTTTGCCAATCCTCCCCGTCATTCATCTTCCTCCCTCCGAAATGCCCACGTACCGCAGATACAATGGTACCGGCAACCCCTTCATTCACCTCAAGGACTTCATGTATGAGTCCTCCTATTGGCAAAACGATCAGAGGTCCCTGGCATACCTCTTTCGGAGATCATTGGATGGTCCCGCGCTTGAGTGGTTCTATTCTCTGGAGCCCCGCGAGGCCGAGAATTTTGAAATAGTGCAGAGAAGGTTCTTGCAGAAATATAGGGATAGGGTCGGTCCCTCACTCTCCATTACCGACCTAGTGGCCGAAAAGATGAAACCCGACGAGGATTTTGTCCGATATGCTGATAGATGGAGGTCTCTGGCGGAAAGAATAAGGGATACCCTCTCCGAGCCCGAACAAGTGAAAATGATTGTGTCTAATGCAACCCCGCAGTTCAGACACGTCCTCGCCATGAATAAACTTACTACAATGGAGGAACTCTATGAAAGGGCCCGATACATCCAAACCCAGCTAAAAGACTCCCCCATCATGAACATGTTTGAGTCGCCGAAGCCCAAAGTGGTCAGAAAGACAGGCGCTGGTGTCCCGGGCGGAGCCACAGAAGGGGTCGTGACAAATGAGCAAGTCAGTGCGGTCAACAATGCCAACTATGCAGTCAACCCAAGGCCTCCACAAATGCCCCGACTACCCCTTCAACCAGGTCCTTTCCCTCTCCGTCCTCCACCCCAAAATAATCCACCCCAGGATAATATGCCTCCATTACGCCAACCCCAGCAACAACAACCACAACCTCAGCAACAACAACCACCGCTTCAGTACAACCAAGTTCCACCCCCGGGGAACTATGGTCCCCAACAGCAACAAAGGAGGCCGCTCGGTCCTAAGAGAGCCTACTATCCACCATTGCCAGAAACCTTAGCAGATATTTTTAATGCCCTCATGGCATCAAACCAACTCGCCCTACCCAGAGAAAGGCCCGCGTGGCCCCCCAATGTTGATACCTCCAAATACTGCGTCTACCACAGGCAGCCGGGACACACAGTGGATTACTGCTTCCATTTCAAAGATTACATCCATGATATGAATGATGAACATCAAATAGATTGGGATGAGATGAGACGGTACGTCGCGGCTCTCAAGGCTAGGAGACCTCCTCAGAGGCCACAGCAGCAGTTACAACAGCAGCAGCAGCAGCAACCACAACAACAACAGCAGCCTCAGCAGGCCCCACAACAACAGCCCGACATGGGCATAATCCAGAATCCACTACCGGAGCACCAACAGCCCAATCATCAGGTTAACCCCATCTCCTCCTTCCCGGAAGTCGGGAGAGAGCAGGTGTGGCACCAGGAAAGTACCTCCATTCTTTATACCTCCAACCCTATCGTCATGCAACCCCCTCACCTTGCCCGGGTAGCACCTCTCTCTCATCAACCCGCATCGGTATCGCCTTCACCATTTCCACTACCATTACGCCCTCTCATCCGCACCCCGACCTCCTATCAACCGACACTTTCTACTACGCCTTCACACCCTCTCACCTTCTCCCACTCCCCCACTTTACCATCCACCTCTACCACATTTACCCCTACGCCTTCTAAACCCCTTATCATCCGTCCACCATACATAACCCCGTCTTTCTCCACCACATCACCACTAATGCCTTCAAAACCACTCATCACCCACCATCCACCTCAAAACCTTTACCCGTTTCAAACCTTACCTCCACCTCCACCTTCCAAACCCCTTATCCTTCATAATCCGCGCGATATCCCCTCTACCTCCGCCATGCCTCCACCTAACAAACCCCTCATCAGAATCCCTGCTCCCGTCATCACCCCTGCTTCATCAACCATTCCTCCACTACTACCCCTCAAACCCCTGTTAAAACCCACTGCTACCCCCACAGAGGTACAAAAGCCGCAGGCAATGGTGCTCCGGAGTGGAAGGATTTTCCACAGGGTTTTCCCCCACAACAGTCAGAATCCCGAGCAATCTCAGCCAGAGAAGGATGATGCAGAACAACCAGAAAGAGCTATCCCTGGAACACAGTATGATCTACTGAAACACTTGGACAAGACGCCTGCCCGGATCTCCATCCTAGAGCTACTTCAAAGATCCACATCCCACCAGGCGGCCTTGATGGAATATCTTCAAAAGGTCATGGTTAATGAAGACCTCCCCGTGGAGAAGATTTCGACCGTCCTGACCCCAACAGACACACAACCGGCCATCATGTTCCACAACTACGAGCTCGCTCCCAAGGAAGCTCGGAAATATGCATTGTGCATTTCAATAAAAATTAATGGGGTATCCATAAACCCGTGTCTTGTGGACACGGGTGCATCCATAAATGTGATCTCCATGAGCACTCTTCAGTTGTGTGGGGTCAACGAGGAACAAATAAGACCTTCCTCGATCACGGTCACGGCTTATGACAATAGCAAAAGGCCGCCGCAGGGGATGATTATTCTGAAGGCAGAACTAGGCCCCATGTCAATTCCCACGGAATTCCATGTCCTCGACATGGACCCCACATTCAAGGCTATACTGGGTCGCCCTTACATCGAAGCCATGGACGCTGTGCCTTCCACCAACCATCAGTGCATGAAGTTTCCTTACAATGGGAGAATTATTAAAGTGGTCAGTACACCGGTCCTTCACACAGTGGATGCTATCAACACCTCTCTGCCCTCCGTTTGGCCATCTCATCGGCCCATATTATCACTGCTGGACGTGCGTGATCCATCTCACATTCCACTAGCACCAAAGGAGCCGGTCAGGGCAACCGCAACATCATGTCTCCCTTTTCACTCCAAAGGTTGGGAGATTATGAGGAACATCGGCTATCAACAAGGAAAGGGTCTGGGCGCACAGTCACAGGGTATGCTCAAACCGCCAAAGGAAATTAGGCCGAATCGCAGGTTTGGCCTAGGCTTCAAAGGACCGTTCAAGGCAGATTGGAAGCCCCTCACGTGGACTCTATCAAACCACTTCAACAGAGGACCCGTTGTTCAGATGGGAGATCACCCACGAGAAGCACATGGGGGATCACATGCTGTATATTTGGCTGAAAAATGTCCGAGGATCACCAAAAGAGGCAAGATCAAAGATCCGGAATGCGAGTGGGACAAATGGTTCGACATACGGGACATTTCCGTTGCACTGGAAAGGATGTTCTCGTCTCCACCGCTTGAAGGACCACCACTGATCTCCGAAATACCAGAGAATATTACCACTCTTGCCAAGGTTCCAAACTATCCTCGTCCTCGCCAGAAGGACTCTGTCATCGACGGATCTTCGTCCGTCCTCAACATTGCCGTCGACGGCTCATTAGCCGCCATCCTCTCCATCCACTCGTCTCAGCCTTTGCTGATATCTTCTTCCTGGGCCAGACAATTGTCTGATGATCTTCCCAGGTCCCCTTCTTTGCTTACATACCTACGCGGGCTTTTCAACCCGCGTCAGGTCTTCAACCATGATCTGCTCTATGAGCCTCACAATCCTCTAGCCATAACCCCTTTTCTCTCTCCTCCAATCTCTTTTCACTGCTTTGTCATTAAAAATGAAAACGAAAAAAAAACGTCAATTTTCAAACTCCCCAACAACACATCTTCGTTGAGGAAACCTCCTACATCTCCCACGGGTGCGTACCGCCTTGCGGACCACCCGTCCGAGGTCCGATGAGCGACCTTTTCTACCCCTCCTCTGAGGGGTCTTCTCCTGTACATTCTACACCATCCTCTTCGTCTTCCTCTTCTTCTGTAAATATTGTCAGTCAATCTAGGAATGATAGGCCAAGGGTAGTACCTAGGAAGAAATCCAAGGGTAGGCAGATCCCTCGTCGATTCCTTCTGGATTTGGCCGCCAGGTGTCAGGCCCTTCTTGCCATCCCCCAGTTGTTAGAAAATCCCATCCAGCTACCCGAAATAGAATGCGAGGGCGACTGTGCATCTGATGAAGGGTATGGAGTCTACGAGATCACGAATGAAGAATGCCCCACTGAAGATGAGGGTGAAGAATATGAGGATGCGGCGGGCGCATACGCTAGCGGAATGAGGAGATTCGACGAGCCGTCAACCGCCGTAGAAGAATCCACCAAAGAAGTCAACTTGGGACTGAGGAAGATCCTAGGATCATCCTCATAAGTGACAACCTACCACCCTCTGAAGAAGAGGCATTAATTGAGGTTCTCAAGGAATATAAGGACACGTTTGCATGGAGCTACGAGGATATGCCGGGTCTGGATTCAACCTTGGTCGAACACCGTTTAACCCTAAAACCAGGGTCCATCTCGGTAAAACAAAGGTTAAGGCGTTTCCACCCTCAGATGGCTTTGAAAATGAAAGAAGAGGTCGATAAGCTCCACAAAGCCAGGTTCATTAGAGTCGTTCTTTATCCTCAATGGGTGGCGAACATTGTCCCGGTCATGAAGAAAGATGGGAAAGTCAGGATTTGCATCGACTTCCGGGACCTTAACCGCGCGTGTCCAAAGGATGATTTTCCCTTACCTCACATTGATGTGTTGATTGATAACACGGCAGGTTTTGAAACCCTCTCTTTCATGGATGGATTTTCAGGATACAATCAAATTCGTTTGGCAGAAGAGGATCAGGAAAAGACGTCATTCACTACCCCTTGGGGAACATATTGTTACGTGGTCATGCCGTTTGGGTTAAAGAATGCTGGAGCTACTTACCAAAGAGCGATGATGGCCATATTTCATGACATGATGCACATATATCTGGAAGTGTATGTGGATGACTTATTGGTGAAATCAAGGACCAGGATGGAACATCCAGAAGTTTTGGCTAAGGTCTTGCAAAGGTCAAGAGAATTCCAATTGAAAATGAACCCGAAAAAGTGTGTGTTTGGTGTGTCGTCAGGTAAATTGCTGGGGTTCATTGTGAGTAAAAGAGGGATCGAGATAGATCCCGACAAAGCCAAGGCTATCAGGGATATGCCGCCTCCCAAGAATTTGAGGGAAGTCCGAGGTTTAATCGGCAGGCTGCAGTTTATTCGTCGGTTTGTGTCTCAACATTCACAAAGGTGTAGACCTCTCTACGAGTTGACCAAGCCAGGAGTAGAATTCCACTGGAATTCTAAATGTCAGAAAGCTTTTGAAGGGTTGAAGGAATATCTGGCTAGTCCACCCGTTCTCATTCCACCTAAACCAGAAAAACCTCTGATCCTTTACATCTCAGTCTTGGATGACTCCGTGGGAGCCGTCCTCGCACAAGCTGATGAAGAAGGCAAGGAACGGGCAACCTATTACTTGTCCAAACTTCTCAATCCCTGTGAGCAGAAGTACACCGGCATGGAGAAAACCTGTGCTGCCCTCGTTTGGGTAGTACAGAAATTGAAGCACTACTTCTTGGCTCACGAAGTCCACTTGATTGCTCGAATGAATCCTATCAAATTCCTTCTGGAGAAAGCCGTCCTTACGGATAGGCTAGCACGCTGGCAAAGTTTTCTCTCTCAGTTCGACATCACCTACATCCAGCAAAAGGCGATTAAAGGCTATGCCATAGCCGAGCATCTCGCTCACCATCCTCTTCCCAAGTTCGATCCCGTCCAATCAGAGTTTCCAGATGAGGAACTAATGTCCATCAACCAATCAGATGAGCCAATGTGGACACTATATTTTGATGGAGCTCTGAATTCTCAAGGGAGAGGAATCGGCGTCGCCCTCCTGTCGCCTGAAGGTCTCACATTCCCATTGGCATACCAGCTCAAATTTCAGTCACCAACAATATAGCCGAATATGAAGCTCTTCTAGCTGGCCTAGACTCGCTCATTCTTTTCGTATCACTGAGTTGCGAGTCGTAGGTGATAGTCAACTCATCCTTCGCCAGGTGCTCACTAAGTATCGCACTCGCGATCCCAAACTCAAGCCATACCAAGAACTCACTGCTGCCTTTGCCAAACTGTTCGCCAAACTGATCTTTGTTCATATCCCTCGTCATCAGAATATTCTCGCCGATGCCCTCGCCTCGTTGGCATCATCCATAAGGTTCCCTCTAGGAAGATGGTTTAAGTCCATTTCCATCTACAAACTTCACGCCCCTGCAGTCGATGATGCTTCCTACGTAAACATCAAAGACAGGATAGCAAGGAAGATCCTGCAGGAAGATATCCTTGAGAAGAGGGAGATCATGTTGGCAGAGGCCGAAGAAGAACTGGCTGATGAAGAGAAACCATGGTTCTATGAAATTGTCAAATATTGCCAAAATCAGTCTTATCCTGAAGGGGCCACCACAGAGGACAAGAAAGCCATAAGAAGGGTGGCTCAGAAATATACATTGGTTGGAGGTCTACTCTATAGAGGAGCCTTAGTGGTATTCTGTTAAGATGTCTTGTGACGATGAGGTTTGGAAATGTGTAGAAGAGACGCACTCGGGTGTGTGCGGTGGCCACGTGAATAGTCAGATGCTCGCCAAGAAGATCATTCGTCAAGGCTTTTATTGGCCCACTATGGAAGAGATTGTGCTGTCTATGTCCGTAGGTGTGTCAAGTGTCAACTTCACGCCGATAAAATCCATTCACCATCTTCCTCACTTCATCCAATATCCTCCCCATGGCCTTTCTCCATGTGGGCATTCGACATCATTGGTCCCCTAGGTGATCCCAATTCCCTCACCAAGCAGAAATCTTTCATCCTTACTGCGACGGAATACTTCACCAAATGGGCCGAAGCCGAAGCTTACGCGGAAATCAAGGCGTCAACAGTCTGCAAGTTCATCATGAAGAACATCCTCGCCAGATTCGGCGTCCCAAGCACGATCGTCACCGACAATGGGCCACAATTCATTTCTCAGGACCTACAGGACCTCTGCAAAAGGTACGCAATTGCATTGCATCATTCATCGCCTTATTACCCACAAGGTAACGGCCAAGCGGAGGCCACCAATAAAACATTGCTCAAAATCATCAAAAAAACCTGCGAGTCTAGTAAGTTTTCAGACTGGCCAGAAAAGCTTATCGAAGCCCTATGGGCCTATCGCACTTCAATCCGTACCCCCACCGGGCAGACTCCATTTGCCCTCACTTATGGTATGGAAGCGGTAGTCCCGTACGAGACTCTGATCCCTTCTCTCAGGGTACAATTGGATGAGGAATTTCCCCTCGACGATCGTCGTAATTCACTCCTCGCCCAGTTGGAACTCTTGGATGAGAAGCGGCTGGCCGCGCCGAACACGCGCGTGTGTATCAAAATAGACTCGCTCGCTTTTACCAAAAGAAAGTCGTTGAGAGAAAATTCAAAGTCGGTGAGATGGTCGTAAAAAGAATTTTTGTCAAACCTGGAGGGCCGCGTTCTAAGCTCCAACCCAATTGGGAAGGACCATTTGTAATTCAAGCCGTGTACCCTGGCAACGCCTACAAGCTAGTCAACGCCGAAGGGACCGAGTTATCCCACCCTTGGAATGGGCTTTATCTTAAGAAATACTACCCTTAGCACAAAACAAAAAAATGATGAAAAGATAAAAAACATCAAAAACAAGGAAATATTGAAAACCACTAAAAATATGGAAAATTCAAAATGCCGATGCCTGGCAGGCACCATGTAGTTAAGTCCCTGCATCTAACCTTCATGTTAGGATAGGGCCCATTAAGGCTTGGTAGGCACCGGGTCTTGGTTTGCCAGAACCGTGGAGATCCCTGTCCGGCCACGTCGGCCTATGCTCGCTCGAAGGAAGCTAACATGTGTTCACTTATGTATTTTATTCAAAAAAAGTTGGTAGCATCACCTACGGTAGGGCCACACCTAGAAGATCTCCGGAAGCTGTAATCTTTATTCTTTTCTCTTCGACCAAATGAGACAGTCGGCGCCCTTAAAACGCTGAGCATGAGAAACCGAAACTCAAACCCCAAAGGCAAGAGTAGGATCCATTTCCTCGAGCATCGATCAGAGCACGAGAAGAGGGCAGTGTCCCCGCAGGCATACGAAAAGGGAGCCCACAAACGTCAAACGACTATATCTCCCTCACAGAAAGAAATACAAAATCAAAATCAAGAGAAAAGCCTGGTCGTGACCGTGCCTGGTGCGATAAACGGAACCCCTCAAAGCAAAAGTCTGAATCCACAAAGGGGGGCCGTGGAATGTAAATGCTCGAGATTTGGTCCGAAGTTGTCCGAAAGGAAAGAGTTAATGGGCCCTTATTCGCTCGCCGGGTTAACGGCTTTGCCGGTCCTCTCAGGAGGTTTATCCCCTACGCTCTTCCTTCTCCCTCTAAAGATGAAGGTTCGATGGAGTTTCTGAAAGGTGAAAACTGCCCAGGGTCTGCGACCTTATTTTAATATACACATTTTGGTTGCCTACTTTGAAAAGCAAAAGCTATCGCTGCGAAGGAGTCTCGTGTTTCTGGCTGGTCAAGACCCCTGTTTACCACCTTGATGTCTTCTTGTTTAACCTCGGGCTTAGGCCAATGCAAGCGCGTCACCTATGGGTGCGACGGCGTCTGATTCCGGGTCAGCGTCGCGCGGTTGGTCGTTAGGGTTCCAGGGTGTTCCATCTTATACCATCTAGAGTTGTGAGGAAACAGACCCGGGTCGGGCAAATCATTTACCTCAAACACCTTTTGGGTGAATCCCTGTGGTCGGAAGCAACTGGGAGCCTAAGCATGGCATGACGGTATTGTCATCAGGGTAAGTCTTAGCCGGCGGGATCGTCATTCGAGGGGTCTAGAGGCCCAAATCAACCTAGATGTGCACTTAGGATACCTGGGAGGTTAGTAAGAAACCCCTGTCTCACGTAGGTTAGGTGCCATTTGGGTGCTTGCCGGGCGTTAGCAATAAAAAAATTGAAATGATAAAAGCAAAAAAAAATGAAAAAGAGAAATGTACATATTTGCAAAAAAAAATCTTTTATGATAAAAAAAAAAATGTCAAATATAAAAAAGAAAACAAATCAATTTTGCATGATTGCATTTACGTGCATCATCTCACTTTTAATATCGCTTGCATTCGTGTGCTTGCCTGTCGCATTTATCATCACCGCATCTTTCCCTTGCCTTCGTTAAATAAAGGCT
>JAHNEJ010001537.1:0-68651 GCA_022559845.1 Amorphophallus konjac
TTTAGCAGTTTAATCAAGGGTATTCGGACTCGTCCGA
Organism: Amorphophallus konjac; assembly: GCA_022559845.1. NCBI lineage: Eukaryota > Viridiplantae > Streptophyta > Magnoliopsida > Alismatales > Araceae > Amorphophallus > Amorphophallus konjac. The sequence continues at coordinate 38 of JAHNEJ010001537.1, forward strand.
TGTAAATTAACGCCGATTTCGGTCGGTGGGGAAAAGTCTTGTACCCGAACCCTAAATCGTCTGATAAATTTAAAAAGGCGCGGAATTCATATATATGCCAAATATACGCATACCCATCCGACAAAATCGGATGTTCCAAAAAACTTTTCCGCGTGTAAACAGACTGGCACGCCCGGTGGGACTTTTCCCGCCTTTTATCTTTACTGCTAAAGCTTCTTATGCCCTTACAAAAGGACCTAATGCCACTCTTTCTTCCATGTAGGAGCGCGAGGAGCAAAGGGAGGATACACCGCCGAGACGTAAAGGCGAATTTTCGACCTTCTAAAACTCAATGGCCGCTGTCACTTACAGTCCCTTGGTCATCGCCACCCATGCCAAGTATGGGTATCTCGCCACCCCAATTGTGTTTGGGGATTTTCCTGCTGTGGTTGGATCCCCCTTCTTTTTGGGAGTGGTCCCGGTCGCTCAGGCTTGTCCGGTCGTTTGCACCGTGACAGCCACTATTGCCACTGGGGCCAGCCGCCCCCGACCTACTCAGGGCCGAGTCTTCTCGGTCTATGTCATTTCGGCCGACACTGTTCCCACCAAATGGGGGCAACGTCGTCGTCGCCGCCTAAACAGGAAGCCGACTGCAGCTACTTCAAGGTCCGGTAAAACCATACTAATCGGCGACCTCCGCGTTCGTCTTGACGGCGGAGGGCCAATCACGCCACGGGTCAATCACGTCCCGACTGTATCGACTTCCAACCGCTTCTCGCTTCTTCACAAGGTACGCGAGGATGCCGCAGACTTCGAAAAGAAGCCTTCAAGCGGGGGTAAAACAATTGAGCCACACCTCCAGAAAATGAAGTAAGTTTGGGTCACCAAACAGGAGGCCCGTGCAATTAAACAAGCTAGGGCCGCCAGGCCTGGGCGAATGCAAGCTCAACCAACAACAACATCGTTAGATGTCAAAACCTCGCGTTCGCGGGGCCAAAAAAGGAAAGGGGGTTATCGCAAACCCAATGTTGCTCCCCAAGGCTCGGATCACATCCGAGTTCAGAAGACCTCCCGCGCTCAGGCACCGCCGACACGAGTCTCAGTCTTTGATAGACTGGCGGGAGATGCGCCACCACGACCTTCTGTCTTCGACAGGTTGGGGGCACCACCCCGCCCTACAGTTCAACCACCTAAAAAGCGTAGGGTGGTACAAATGTCAGAAGCAGGTGCCAACATGAAGATTTACACTTGCTATGCCTCAGGCAGGGAACCAATGGAATCAACTGGTATCCCTGCCAACGTAAATGAACATGGTGGCCCAAATGATCCCAATTTGGCCCTGGACGCGGTCTACCTTAACACTAGGAATGCCGCCAGAAGAAACTTCCAAGGCCAGTCTAGCGGTCAAGCGGGAACTTCTCCCCAAGGCCAACACCAGGTGCCCGTTCAAAACCAATGGCAAAATCAAGGAGAGAATGTACCCCTAGAGGGAGTAGACCATGACGAGGTAGTGAGCATCCATGAAGGGGCGGTCCTCCCCGACAATGGTGTGAACCTCAACCCAGCATTTGAGCCACCAACAAAGGCCGCCTTCCAAGCAATGTCTGACGATGCCAAGTTCGAAACAATGCAACGTTGGCACATAGAGATGACCAATGTCATGCTGGAATTGAAAAGGCAGATGAATATAAATGCTCAAAGGCCTCAAACACCGATGCCGAATCAAGAGCCCCGACGGGAACAACAAGCATACAATCCCGCTATTGCCAATCGACAGGGAGCTCACCCTCCCGACGCACGCGGCGACACAGGGGATGAGCCACTCAGAGGGATCCCCCATGCTCAATCCTCTCAGGTCATGGGGGTAGAGGAGACCATCGCCCAGCGTCGGATGATAGAAAAGATGATTGAGGATAAGTTCGCCTAACGTGGCGAGGGTACTGCCACTGTCGACCTATACAGTGTGCCATATCCTTTACACCACCAATTCAAGAAACTCCCTCCGGATTGTCCGAAGGCGCCGAAATTGCAAAAGTTTAATTGGCAGGGATCGCCGCACGAGCACCTCGCCTATTATGTCACGGCCATGGGTGACCTCGCCATCGAGGAGTCTTATCTCCTCCGCTACTTTGCGACTTCACTAACTGGGAGTGCCTTTCAATGGTACTCCAGATTGAAGCCCAACTCCGTCGCCGACTGGGCTGATTTACAAAAGAAATTCATTGATCGGTTCCAATTAGTTGAAAGGAAAGTGTCCCTCGCTGAGCTCTGCTCGCTTAAGCAGAAGAGGGGAGAAACGGCTCTCGACTTCATTAAGCGTTGGAGGGACCTTAGCATGAGATGCGACAATCCCCCGGCACAGGAAGATGCCATCACCATATGCCGAAGAGGGCTTTCCCCCGAGGTCAGTGAGCGACTTCTGGGGGCAAATGTCAAAGGGTTTGACCAACTAAATTCGGCGGTCGCGGAGATCGAAATGTTCTTCGCTGAGAATCCCACCTTCATTCCTTCAAAGCATAAGACATCTAAAGAGCGACCTGCTGCGGGAAAAGAAGCAAATGCAGTAGATTTCTCCCCGACTGCTGAAGACGATCAAGCCTCGCCGATCGACTCCAGCAAGAGATCTGAAAAAAGGGCACCGACCACAAAGTTGGCTGAGCGCATGAAGACTCCTTACTCTTTTAAGAAGGAGCACACCGGCAAACTCTTCAGCCTCTGCACGAAGAACAAATTGATAATTTTGCCAGAACCTAAAAAGCCTGAGGAAGTTGGTAAAACAGAAGATCCCAATTACTGTTTGTACCATCGTTTATTGGGGCATACTATTGAAAATTGTTATGTTTTCAAAGATGAGCTGGAGAAGATGATACAAAATCAACTCATCACAATGAAAGGGACTCGGGTCGACCCTCCTCAACCCCACACCTGGGAGCGAATGCCTCGGTCGGCTAATGTTATTAGCCATCGGCCAAACCGGAACATTTATCAAGTGGCAGCCTTTACATTTCCTGATCCGGGGGAAGAAGTAGGTCCCAGTGGGACCAAGCCCACCATGTGGTACCCGGGCTGGAGGCCTTCTCATGCATGTTCCTTTCCTAAAGAAAACACTGAAAAAATATTTGAGGCCCTTCTAGACCAGGAATGCATTATGGTACATGACCCACCTCCTACTTATACTGAGGTCGAGAAGGCTCACCCAAGATATTGCAAGTTCCATGCCATAATATCGCACCCCACCAAAGAATGCGAAGAATTACAAGATTGCATCGAGACCCTCATTCAGAGGGGAGAAGTTGATATTCAAGGAGAAAGTATGGTGAGAAAAAGGCTTCATCAGGCCGCCGAACGAATTTTTGATGATATCAACAGTAGGAGGCATTCGCCCTGGCCGCGTGTCCAGCAAGATGCGCACTTTTCAGTAAATGTCGTACATAAGCTCCCTGGGAAAAGTCAGGCGAGGGACCCGGCAGATGGTCTGGACACAGACCCCCCTCCTCAAGGTGCCACTTTGGGAGGGGGCTACTTCTTAATGTCCGAATGCCTCACCATTCGGAAGGCTGTCCGCAAACTCCGGCATGAAGTCAGGCGTCTACGGCATAATCAAGAGGATCTGCTACAAATAATGAGACGCATGGATGACAGGCTGATGGCCCTGTCCCCGACACCTTCAACTGGAGAGTCCGCCCGGGCTTCCTCGCATTCAGAAGCCACGGTGGAGCCCAGACGGCGACCAAGGACTGGAGGATGGCTATCCGAAGATCCAATAGGCTCGCCTGTTGCAGACCCCCAAGAGAAGTTGTATTCTTTTCCCCAGCACAGAACTCTGGAGATATTTAAGATCTGCCGGAGGGAAGGGCTAATACAGTATCCTAAACCGGACAGTGACTTGATGACCGGAATGACACATCGGCATGGCTACTGCTTATATCACCGTGCCATGGGACATGTCATTTATGATTGTCCTACCTTCAAAGACATAGCCGAGGATTTGATTACCCGACAGATTATAAAGCTAAAGGAGGGTTCTCAAGTTCCCTCGGCATCCTCTCCATGGGGACGGTCGCCGTTCTCAGTAAATGTTATACATGCATCAACTTCTCACGGGAAGTCAATGTCACAAGCACCAGAGACTGGGCCCGCCCCAGATAGTTCCGCAGACAGGAGCCTCGAGTGGCGACCTTGGCAGGACCTGGAATCCTTGCCTCTCCCGAAAGAAGAAACTAAAAAGTTGCTGGACATTTTATTTGGTGGAAAGGAGGTTCTGGTGCGTGATTCACCGCACCCTGACTCTTCTCATTGGGAGCAGGACCTCCTTGTCTCAGACAAGAAAGATAATGACCGAGGTGTTCATCTAAAGGCCGAGCCCTCCATGGGCACCGGGCCACAGGCCCGTCTAAAAATAGCACTCAGGGGAATGTTATGAGCCAGGACTACCTCCGAAGGGCCGGCCCATGTACTTCCACCAAAGGGACTATCGTCTCTCCTAGCATAAATGAAGTATTGGTCGGAAGGCAGACCTCTGGGCCGACCTTGAGGACTGGACAATATAGAACACCAGCTACCGGGGCGAGAGAGGCCAACCCTCACCCCAGGGGCTCTAATTTAGGCTCTAAGGTCATGACCCAACCCCCACTCACTGCAGTTATGAGTGGGCTATGTCAGTCCTCACCTCAGCTAAATCAGAAGGGCAAGGCACTAAAGGCTGTTGACAGGATGAGACCAGAACAGTCATACCTCGCCCAGCAACTGGAAATCATGACAAACCCTAAGCAAGCATGCCAAAGCACTTCCCAATCGCCAAATGCTGCCCTAGCAGTTGAGAGAAAACAAGACAACAAGGCTGAGTTACTGACTTACGAAGTGGGCCCCCAGCCTGATAGTCAGCAAGTGGTTGGAGGGTCTGACCTCCTTCATGATTTTGGCTCCTTTGCGGCCGAATTTCAAGAGTTGCCTCCTGAAATTGTCCAAAAAGCAATCAACGCCACCTTTCAAATTCATGAGTCAGAGGGTGACTGGGTTACCGTAACCCCAAGGAGGAATTCCCCGTTAAAGTCAGTCAAGCAGAAGGCTTATGCCGAGAGTTCAAAAACCAAGGCTGCCCCCCAGGCATCTACAAGAAAAGCGGCCCTGTCCCAAGAGGCATTGGCGCGAGCAAAGAAACAGGAAAAGAACAGGAGGAAGAACTCGAAAAGAAGGTTGAAGAAGCAAGCCGAGCAGGCGACAGCCATGGAAGCACCCAAGGGGTTAAGTCCTTTACAGAAGTTACAAAAGTTGATTGAGGAATTGGAAGAGTATGTACCTTCTCTTCCAACTGGGCCCGTCCCACTAGAGAAGTACATCCCATGGGAGGAATTGGAGCGCAAAACTCGGCTTAAGAGCTGGCTCCAACAAATGCTCAAGCGAGCCAAGGAAGGCGAGGAGCTCTTTATTCCAGAGGAACTCTCTGTCTTTTACAAAGATGAAGAACTCACCGTAGAGAAGCTAGAAGAAATGCTAAAAAGCTTCTCATGTCATATGGTGTCAATCCCCCCACCAGAAAATTTGGGGGGGACTATTACTACCCCTGCCTCGGGGGACAGGATTACTATGGCCACCTATCGCCGTCGTAATGCAGAAATCCGGAACCGCGGTCGTGGCCGAGGCCGCGGGCGGGGTAGACAGTCCATATCCTCCAATGGGCACACTTCCCAGCCAACTACCTCCCAAAGAGTGATCATCTTTCGAGGAGAAGAACCCAATGAGCCCCCTGAGGTACAAGTACGGGCTGAAACTTTCATCTTCGACCCCTCAGACGAGGATGAGGAGCCCGTCGAGCCGATCTCTCAGGAGGGAGTAGGTGCTATTCCATTCGATCCAACGGATGAAGAGACTGATCCCGTTGGTTCCCTCTCCCAAGAGCAGCCTGCTGATCCAGCCCAAGCATGCCCTTCAGGCAAGGACAATGAAGAGCTTCCAGTTCCGGAAGAGGAATCTTTAGCCCCGCTGTTCCAAGAAGAAACAAATGACCAGGGAAAGTTGGAGCCGGCCCAGAAGCCCCCTTATCAGCCTAAGTCTCTGGTGGAGATGATCCCTCCACTAGATCAAGCCCGGGCTCGGGCTGATCGTAAGATCATTCAACACATGAAGCGAATGCCAACTATGGTTAGCATATGGGAGGCCATTGCCTGGAGTAAAGAGTTGAGGGAGGCTCTCATTAAAGTTCTCCAAGAGCCTGAGGTCTATGAGGCTCATGCAGCCGAAATTCAAACACAAGCACATGAGGCTTTGGCCGCAACAGTTACCTTCTCTGACAAGGACATGTTACTGTCCTCCCCATGTCATAATCGTCCATTGTATATGCAAGGAAAAATCAATGGGCGTGAGTTGAACCGGATCCTTGTCGACCCTGGCGCTTCTGTCAACATAATGCCTCTCAAGACTTTCAAGTCCATGTTTCTCATGCCTTATTTACAGAGAGTGTATGATGTAAAAATCTCGGGGTTCAATCAAAACTCCGAAGATGCACTGGGGAAAGTGGACGTGGAAGTAACAATGGACATGTTTGTCACCAAAGCTACTTTTTACATTATTAATGCTGATACCTCATATAAAGCCTTGCTTGGCAGGCCATGGCTTCATGAAAACTGGGTCGTCCCTTCGACTCTACATCAGTGTATCAAGTATGCAAGGGGCGGAGAACAACACACGGTTTTTGCCGACAGGTCTCCTTTCCGACCAAATGAATGTAACATAACTGATGCCCAGTTATATTTTGGGGAACCGACTGTCGAGCCCCCAGTTGACGTCAAAGGCAAGGGAAAACAAAAGGTGTTTGAGGAAGATGATGAGGAAGAAGAACTTTTTGTCATAAATGAAGAACTCGCCAAGATACATCGGCTGAGCTTGCAAGCCGACGTCCCCACCGCCAAGCCAACTCAACCTGAGCGACGGGAGATCAATTTCGAGGCCAACCTTATTAACCAAACGATAGACAAGAGCATTATGTTGCCCCCTGTTTGCATGCAGTTGGTTGCTCCAAGAGAAGAGTATGGAGTGGAGGCTTTAAAGACATTCATCGTTACATATCAAAGAAAAGGCAAAAAGGGAAATAATGAGCGTTGCAAGCCCATTATCTTTTATAAGGGAGATATGGTGCCTCATGCCCCCACAGATGACGACTTCGGCTGGAGCAAACCGCGTGAAAACGCTCTGGAGCCTATCCAAGAAATGCCTGATATGCCCAAATACATTAGAGAAATGTGTCACAAGCAAAAGATTCCACAAATGCAGAAAGCCTCTCGCAAAAGTTACTTTCAACAGTTGTGGTGCCCTCCGCAAGTCAGGGGGCAACCCCCCTTCTCCAAGAACGACCGAAGAGGCCTGGGCTATGACCCCGAGCCAAGCTTTCAAGTCTTTCATGCTGTAAATACAATAGGGGCGCCACCCACTTCCGATGAGTTCAACTCCACACAAGGGGATCTCCTCTGTGTAGTTGAAAAACAAGGAAACCTTAGACTGGAAGTTCCAGAGGTCGATGGCTTGAACAATGGCCTTGGAAATGAGGAGGTCATTGTCTTACAACCTGCCTGTCAATTGCCCGGGGAAGCTAAACTCAAAGCCCTGAGTCAGTTAGCCGGGCTAGACATCACAGGAGCAGAACGCCTCATACTGAATGACACTAATATTCCTGTCACTAAACAGAAAGGGGACCCTACTGATGCAATTAAGTTGTTGAGACAGGAGAACCAGGCGTTAAAAGCTTTTGTACAAGAGTTGCTACGTGAACGTGATGTTCTACTTAGACATCTCACTTTTCCTTCAAAAATCCACACTTATTCCCAGCGCCCAATAAGCGAGACTCGGTCTCAGGGAACCAGAGCAAACCAACCACCTGCGGAATCCAAAGGCACAACGCCAGTGATGAGTTTGGCGCAGCGGATGGAAACTCCATACTCATTTGTCAAGACTCATACTGAGTCGTTGTTTGACTCTTGTCTGGCTCGGGGTCTTATCCAGCTCCCTCCAGTTCGCAGGTCGTCTAGAGTCAGTGAAGCCAAGAGCTCCAACTTCTGTCGATTCCATCGAATGGCAGGACATGGTACAGAAGACTGTTATGTCCTCAAGGACCAACTTGAGGATTTAATACAACACGGGGTTATCCAGATAAAACAGCATGTTTACCCCCCACAGCCACATTCTTGGGATCAGTCTAGGCCTTCCAACAAAAAGGTCCTCATTGAAGCTGCTTCTACACTGCCCAAGTTTATTGCAAGTGAAGCCAAGAGCAACTCTCCGTCTTGGGAGCCCAGCCTTAAGATTCACTATGCTATCAACACAATTGGGTTGTTGCCTTCCCCTCAGAGTCCCCAATCTCTAAATGAGCAACAATTGCATGACCATGACGAAAGCTCTATAAGACCTCAAGTTACTGGAATCAGTGGCTCAAGTGGCTACGATATTCATGCCATCCAGGAAGAAGAGGATGAAAGCTTCATAGACCTACAACCCGCCCCACAGGAACTTGAAGATGGTGGGCAAGCGACGGTTGATGAGTTAATTGAACTTAACCTCGGGGATACCTATGAGCCCCGACCAATTTTCATTAGTGCCCTTCTCACGGAGTCAGAAAGACAAGCTTACAAACAACTCCTATTCGAGTTCAGAGATTGTTTTGCTTGGACTTACAAAGAGATGCCCGGGCTGGAGCCCTCGGTGGCTGAACATGAGCTAGCCATACTGCCTACTGCTAAGCCAGTTAAGCAAGCCCAGAGACGCATGCGCCACGAGTTGGAGTTAAAAGTGAACGCTGAAGTGGACAAACTTCTCGAAGTGGACTTTATAGAGCCCTGTCTCTACCCAGTTTGGCTCGCCAACATAGTCCCAGTAAAAAAGAAAAACGGCCAAGTCCGAGTCTGCATTGATTTCAGAGACTTGAATAAAGCATGTCCAAAAGATGATTTCCCTGTTCCAATTACAGAAACCATGGTCGACATGACCACCGGGCATGCAGCTCTGTCCTTCATGGACGGATCCTCCGGCTACAATCAAATACGTATGGCGGTCAGAGATAAAGATCATACGGCATTCCGATCCCCAAAAGGAATTTTCAACTACAAAAGAATGCCCTTTGGGCTGAAGAATGCCGGGGCCACCTACCAAAGGGCTATGACAAAGATTTTTGATGAAATGCTACACGACCTGGTCGAGTGCTATGTTGACGACCTCGTTGTAAAAACCCGCAAGCGCGAAGGTCACTTAGATGATTTGCGCCGAGTTTTTGACAGGCTCCGCCAGTACAAACTCAAGATGAATCCCATGAAATGTGCATTCGGGGTTTCAAGTGGCAAGTTCCTCGGCTTTGTTGTTAGATATCGGGGGATAGAAATCGATCCTGATAAAATCAAAGCTATCCGAGAACTTCCCCCACCTAAGAACATTAAAGAACTCCGGTCACTTCAGGGAAGGTTAGCCTACATCAGGCGTTTTATATCCAATCTCTCTGGGAGGTGTGCGCCATTTGGCAAATTGATGAAAAAGGGCGCCCCATTTATATGGGATCAGGAATGTCAGCAAGCATTTGAAAAGATCAAAGAATACCTCCTTACTCCCCCAGTGCTCGGAGCACCGGTCAAGGGAAAGCCTCTCATTCTTTATATTGCTGCCATGGATGCCTCATTGGGAGCATTGCTTGCACAATTAAATGAAGAAGGTAAAGAACAACCATTGTATTACTTGAGCAGAAAACTGGTTGGCCCCGAACATCGTTATTCTCCAATGGAGAAAGTTTGTCTGGCATTGGTATTCGCCGTTAAAAAGTCGAGGCACTACCTCTTGTCCCACCAAGTGGAGTTAATTTCAAAACAGGACCCGCTCAAGTTCCTTCTTAAGCAGCCGGTGTTGTCAGGACGACTGGGAAAATGGGCATTACTCCTTATGGAGTTCGACATAACTTTTGTTCCCCAGAAAGCAATCAAAGGGCAAGGAATGGCGGAGTTCTTGGCGGCACATCCTGTTCCGGCTGATTCTCCACTTAGCACTGAATTACCCGATGAAGAGACACTTCCATCCCAATCAGAGTAGAAGAACAGACCGAGGGTAGTTCAGTGCAAAAGATGGAGCAATCTCTGGTCATTGACATGCCGTGCTGGGAACTCTACTTTGATGGTGCCTCCCGGACAATTAAGAAGACAGATGGGGTAACTACCCTCGCTTCAGGAGCTGGCATTGTCTTAGTCACTCCTCAAGGAGGGATTCTTCCCAATTCATGTGCCCTCATGAAACCTTTGACAAATAATGAAGCAGAATATGAGGCGCTAATCATAGGGCTTCAGCTTGCTTTAGAAATGGAAGTCAAATGCATTAAAGCCTATGGCGACTCACAGCTCGTCATACGACAAGTATTGGGTGACTATGAAGTACGAAAGAGAGAGCTACTACCTTACCATGATATGGTAATGAGGTTGAAAGAAAAATTCTACTTGTTTGAGATACAACATGTTCCTAGAGGAAGAAATTCACAGGCCGACGCCTTGGCAAAATTAGCGTCAGCCATAAAACTCCCTCTGAAGGCGAAATGGATATAACTGTCAGACATCGGAAACTAATGCCAAGTGTCCTAGATGAAGACATTAATTCCTCCACCCCGAGATACATGTGATTGAGGAAAATGACCCTGCTCAAGAAGAAGAACTGGACTGGCGTCAACCGATTGTCGACACAAAGTGCGGTCGCCTCCCAGCAGATCGGGCTCAGAGGGTTCAACTGTTGCGAAGAGCGGCATCCTATCAATTGATAGGCGACCAACTTTATAGGCTTGTCCATGAAAAAGACAAGTCTGTCCTCCTTCGCTGCCTTTCGTCCAAAGAGGCCAAAATGATAATGCGTGAGGTCCATTCAGGGCTCTGCGGCGCCCATCAAGCTGGAGACAAGATGAAGATCAATATAAAATTGAAAGGCTTTTACTGGCCCACTATGTACGCGGATTGTAGTCGCTACGCCCGTACATGTCACCAATGCCAGGCCTTTGGTCCTGTACCTAGAAGGCCTCCTAACATGCTACATCCCACAGCCCCTACTTGGCCCTTTGCTGAATGGGGAATGGACGTTGTGGGACCCTTCCCACCATCTACAAAAGGTCACAAGTACATTCTGGCTGCAACAGACTACTTTTCTCGGTGGGCTGAGGCCATACCCTTGCGGGAAGTCACAGGGGAAGCTGTAGCTCAATTCGTCAAGCACCATATTATATATCGATTCGGCACTCCCTGTCGAGTCATGTCAGACAATGGCACGCCATTCAAAAATAAGACCATTTACCAATTGGCGGCAAAATTCCACATTGATTGGAGAGCCTCCACAGTCTACAATCCTCAAGCAAACGGCTTGGCCGAAGCCTTTAACAAGACCCTGTGCAAATTATTAGCCAAAATTGCTGGCAGCCGCAGGAGGGACTGGGGCGAGAAGATACATGAAGCTCTTTGGGCATACCGAATAGTTTATAAAACCCCCACCGGTTGTTCTCCATTCTCTCTCGTATACGGGGCAGAAGCCGTTGTACCGGTTGAAGTTGAGATGTCTTCCTATCGGGTAGCCCTACATAATGGGCTCCAAACCCAAGAACGAGATGAAATACAAAGAAGACTTGAAGAACTCTCTGACTTAGAAGGCAAGAGATTAGGGGCTTACAAACACTTGCAGGCCTACCAGGCTCGAATGGCCCGGGCTTATGATAAGCTTGTGAAACAGAGGGCGTTCAAGAAAGGGGACCTTGTTATGATCAAAGAAAGGGAGGTCATGGCTGGAAGATCCAGCGGCAAATTACAACCAAATTGGCGAGGGCCATATATCGTTTCCAAAGTCTATGAAGGAGGCGCTTATAAGGTCGTCGACCATAAAGGGGAGAACCCCTTTCCACCATTAAATGGAAAACACTTGAAATTATACTATGCTCCCGAACATGAATTTCAGCAACAAACTGCACAAGATTTGCCCTCCTCTGTAGGAGGGTAAGGAGGATGAAGCAGTTTCCCCCAAGAAAAACCCAAAAAGTCACAGGTGCTTTGAACAGTTCTCGTTCACGTCCCACCATGCAAAATCCCAAACACCAAGTTCGGCTTTCCAATTTCATTGGTCAGCCACCCAAAATCCCAAATTCAAAGTTCGGCTTTCCAATTTCATTGGTCAGCCACCCAAAATCCTAAATTCAAGTTCGGCTTTCCAATTTCATTGGTCAGCCACCCAAAATCCTAAGTTCAAAGTCGGCTTTCCAATTCATTGGTCAGCCACCCAAAATCCCAAATTCAAAGTTCGGCTTTCCAATTTCATTGGTCAGCCACCCAAAATCCCAAATTAAAGTTTGGCCTTCCAATTTCATTGGTCAGCCACCCAAAATCCCAAATTCAAAGTTCGGCTTTCCAAATGTCATTTGTCAGCCCCCCAAAATCCTAATTTCCAAAGTTCGGCTTTACAATTTCATTGGCCAGCCTCCCTGAATCCCAAAATCCAAGAGTTATGACTGACCAATCGCTTGGTCATTCCCTTAAATGCTAAAACCCCAATTGGCTCTCAAATTTCCGTGGTCACCTTTGAAGTCTGAGCTCTTCAGACTTTCAATTTCCTTAAAAAAAAAAAGGGCTTAAAATAGAGGTGCCCTGACAGACTTGAGTAGTCGGATCTCTGGCTGCTCAAGGGCAAAAAGGTCAAAACCCGACTGAGATGAAAACCCGAAAGGGCGTCTCAGGCAAAAATGGGTAACCCCTCAGCGTGAAAACCCGCGAGGGCGCGCTGGAAAAAATTAAAGGGGGCTGGTCATGGTGAAAACCCGAAAGGGCGCTATGACTAGTAAAAAAAAATTTAATAAAAAAAAGAAAAAAAAAGAAAAGAGAAAGAAAAAAGGGGTATGATGATAATGCCTCATTGAAGTCTTTGATCCTGAAGTCATATTTTTATTCATGTGCAAAATGGAGTCCGAGACAAACCCTCGGAGTAACTACATAGGCAAAAGATCCAAAAAAGGAAAGAGTCAGAAGAAGTGCAATGGGAAAAGGTAATCTCAAACACTAGGGGGTCGTCTTTTCAGTAAGTCCTCAATGGTGTTCTGCTTCGCTGCAATTGCTTCTGCATCGCTTGGCATTCAGACACAAGGGAGTCCTCCTCAGCCCGCAGCTGTCGAACCATCTCAGAATTCGATTCTGCTGCCGCCTCTAGCTCTTCAATCCGTTGTAAAATGCTGCTCACTGTCTCCCGAAGTGAGGTAGCCTGACTCTTGTCTTCAGCTACTGCTGCCTCAAGAGTAGTCCGACGCTCCCGGATATGTTCGGCTTGGGAATGCAACTTCTCTATCTCGCTGGATATAGTGCAAGCTTCAGCTTCTAACTCTTGTATTTTAAGCCTATGAGTCTCCCACAACGAGGCCGTGTGCAGGCGCTGAAATTCTGCCCAAACATCGTCCACTGCCGCCATCCAGGGCTCTCTGGGCAATCCCAGTGCATGATAGCCCCGTGTGCCGGTACGAAGAGTGTCTCGCACAGTCTCCACGGGAGGAAGGCTCCCCCTTTGAAATAAGGCTCGAGCTCCACTCATGAGTGTCACCACCATCATGTCAGCCCCCACAAAAGCCTTAGGCTGAGGACCGTCAGGCCAATCAATCTCATGAGGTGGAAAGTCAAGTCCCAACAGCAAGTCTCCTCCATTGCTCCCGGGGAGAGGAGGAGCGTCTCCCTCTGGGGCTGCAACCAAAAAAAAAGGGAGGTGGCACATAAGTCACAATTTTATTCACAACAGAGGTGTTGGTAAATCCTTTTCTAGAAGTCAAAAGTATCTTAGCCTCACCTCGTGAAAGGGAAACCTCTGTCGTTTGGTCTGCCGGGATGTGAGCAGGCTCGTCCCTTCCTACAACGCCTCCATCAAGGGCTGAATTGGTCTGCGGATCCCTTGTTTCAAGCCTATCGATATCTGAAGCAAACACAAGGTTATGATCAGGCAAATATATGTAAATGCCTTAACAGGCATCAATGTGAAAAGGGCGCATGCAAAAGAGGGTGGGCCCCTTTAATTCTGAACTAGTTCATCATTCTTACCCGCATCAGGCGGATAAGAGGCAGACTCCTCCACCGCTGGGGCACCGCGAGACACATATACATCGACAAGTTTCTCTAAAAAAAAAGGAGAAAAGAAGAAAGAAGAAATTATGAAAATCAGTCCAGCACAATAGAAGCTGCTAAAAGAACAAGCAGAGAAATGTAAAGAGCATAATGACCTTGTAACCCAACGTCCTCCTCCCCATCAGAAAGCGGCATGGTAGAGCCTGAAGCTGAAGGAGAAGCGATCATGTCTCTTTCAAAACCCCTCCCCTTTGGGGATAGGACTGGGGTCTCTTCCAAAAGGCCATCACCTCTCACCTCGAGGCCTTGATTTCCATCAGCCCCAACACCAGCCTGGAAGGCGCCTTCAATTGGACCTGAGGGAGAGGAATGTCCTCTATTTTTCTCCAAAGCATCCAGGCAGCTTAAGGACAAGGGATCATTCGCTGCATAAAGCAAGAAAGTGATGAGATTCATGCGATCATCTTAGCAGGGCAAAATAACTCGGTGGGCTAAAATTAGAAGTACATACCAACAGCATGGATAGTTACATCCAATTCTCCGGCCTCAGGGATTGGAGTCTTTTCCCTGCGTATTTCGGCTAACAGCTCTTGAGAATATTGGGTCACCAGGCCCCGATCAGTGGTCAGGCTTATAGAAAACTCTGGCAGATCTGCATTCAGGCTGGAATCCAAGAGGGCAGTAAATTCTTGCATAGAGATCACTGAATTCTCAGCTGAGAAACCTGAAATGATCACTGCTAAGTGAAAGTTCTCCCTGTAATAAAGGGATCAGATATGGAAATTAAGAAGATTTTACTAAAAAAGGCTGGACCTGTGCTTGATCCTGGCTCCAGTGCGGGAGGAATATTGGCGCATCCTTCCTCAAAATTTTCCTCTAAAAAAAAGAAGGGGGGGAGAAGGGGAGAACATCTTTAGCAAGGGAATAAGATTATTGCTTTATTACTCATCATAGTTGGGAGAAGCACCCTACCTATGGGTATGCGGTCATCGAGCCCTCCGTGGGAGAAAGGGGGTGAGGCGCCCGATACGGGGTTGTAATCGTCATCCTGGAGCTCTCCATCTTCCCCGGTATCCTCTAGCGCTGGCGAAAGGAGAATATTTGTAGCCGAAATATCACCCTCCTCCCTGGCACCTGAGGGGCATGGGGTTAAAAAAAAAAGGAATATATATATATATATATATATATATATATAAGTGACACATCTCCAAGGAGAGAATGAGAAACAAAAGAGGGATATTACCCGGCCTCTCCTCTGAAGCTCCTCCTTTAGAGCGGGCACGACAAGCACGAGTGTGGCCGCCCTCATCTTCACTAGGACGGGCCCGCTTCTGGGGATTTGAAGCTTTCTTCCCTTTATGTGGCATATCTCTGGCAGCTATATAGCTCTCTGTGAAACAAAAAAAGATGGGGGTGAAGAAGCACGTAAGAGAGAGGTAAATGGCAGTGCACAGATAAGTAAAAAGTAAAAATGACTGAACCACATACCATTCGGGGCTAGCGAAAAGGAGGGCTGCAGCACCACTTGCTCAGGACGTAAACCTACCACCTTCCCAGCCTTGGATACGCCTTCCCAGAGATCACCGAGGGTGATGCCATTTTCAACAAGGGTGGCGTACTCAAAGGGCCCGATGCGGGTGATGGACCCGATCAGGTGTCGCTCCCACTTCGGCCACAAGTCATTGGTAAAGCCTTCAGGGTGAAGAGGAGTATCCATTGGTGCAGTCTGAGGATAACCACAATCCGACAAGAAGTGTGTCCACCAAAAATACATTCGCTGATCCGCCGAGGCCTCACCTTGCCCCGAAGTAGTAACTGGCGGGCGCTTCAAGGGTTTAATTGCACCCGCATATGGCCGACGGTCTACGGTAATGGCCCCGTTCTGAGCCTCCCACTGCAGGCGAAAGTCCCTCACCGCCTTTGCAATTTTTGAAAATTGGGTATGAAGCACTGAATTTTCCACAATCAATGGCGGTAGGTCGGTACTGCCCAGTCGAGCCTCTTCAGCTTCCCTTATCTTTTGTGGGAGTTGTCGGAAAACATTGTTGTACTTAAACCACCAGCGTGCATAATAGATGTCAATCCGGCCAACTCGCCTTGCCTCGGGGAGAGGACACTGCTCAGCAGCACCATCTCGAAAAAAATAATCCCACCAACTCCCTGCAACAAGGTGGGTGTCATGGCCCCTGCAAAGCCTGCAATCTATGCCAAAGTCTGCATTTGGAGGCACTGATTGGTCATAGCCAAAATTCCGTGAAAAACGGTAAGGAAAGTATGGCTCTAGAATAGTCGTGCTGCCCTTCCTGAATACGAGCATGCTCGGCCTAATACAATACAGCCAGTTTTCATAAAAAGTCGAGCTGGTGGACTGATGATAAGAAAGGCCGTAAGATACCCTGTCCCGACCTTCAACAGCAAATGGTCGGAAGTCATAAGAGCCACAAGCAAACTGAAGACCCTCATTCCCCTGCACAGGCACAAAGGAAAGCATCCTCCGTGCTGCTAATAAATGCTCATATGATGTTGATCCGGCCGGTTTCGAAAAAGAAATATCAATGGCGCCACGGGGTTTTCAATTGGCACACTCTGGCATAATGAGGGTAGCAAAAGTCCGGCCCATGCGCTCAGATAATGTGTGGCCATGTAAACACTTCTATCTCTAGGAGAGCTATGTGCTGTCAAGTTCCCCAATCCATGATAAATATTTGCTAATGCAGCAGGGGCGATTGCCAATTTATGGCCATCCGCAAGCAGACACGCTGGGTAAATAATCTCAGGCCGTATCAGGCCCTCCTCGCCATATGGCACAACAAAAGTAGCCAACCAGTAAACAAGATAGGCTGCAAGATAAGTTTGATCCGGCAGCCGTCGGGGATTCCACCCCTCATTTTCAGGTGCGAACAAATAGCGTCTATTTTCCTGTGAAGGCAGAATCAGCTGATGGTATTCACTTAAAGGCCTGTCATCCTCGGCAAATCGCTCATGAAAGCAGAATGGTCCATTATAGAAAAATTGAACCCAAGCATTCAAACTAACTCGCATGGCGCCGGCAGAAGCTGAAGGTGCCTTCTTTTTACCAAAACGGGCTAGATCCCGCCAAACTTTCATCAAGTACCTGAAGCTCAAGGGAGGCCATATTCACCTGAACCTGTGGAGTAGTTTCTGTGGAGATCATCAAGGCACACCTCCTCATAGGGCCGCCCCGAAATGGGAAGCCCCGAAATTCTGTAAAAACTCCATAAATCCAAGGCGGTTTCACCCTCTGCTGTAGCAAAAGTATTGAATCGACGGTTGAATCTCTCCGCCAATGCCTGTAGAAGCCCACTGTAACAAGGGTAGCGATATAAAGCGGCAGTCACAGCGTGACGAATGCCCACAAGCTCCAGTAGCCGACTGTAATGATGAAGGACGCCCATGAGCCATTCTGTGGCCCCCAAATGAAATCTGTGGGAAGGAATAACCGCCCATTTACCATACCAACTGGGCACAGAACCACACATGATTTTGTCCAGAAGACAAAGCTTATCATACCCTTCTGAGGCAAACCGAGTGCCGGATGGAGCCAAGAAGAGACCTGAACAAGAATCTGATATTGCCCGGTGTTTTCCACCCAAATCCCAAGCAGCAGCTGAGAAGGCCCGATCCTGAACTGGACATCCAGTCTCAGAACTAAAAAAGCCTAACTGAGTAACGGCAGGAAACTGAACCTGGCAAACAAGGCCCATGGGGAAGCTGGGAAAAGAAGCTCCACAACAGCCAAGCAGGCTATCACGACCCACAAGAATGGCTCTCTCGAGCTGAACGCGTTCTGCGGTCAAGAAACTGTCACCATCATCCGTCCCCTCAGGAATGAAGTTCTGGATGAAGGGAAATAAAAACTCATCCAAAGGATAGTGCTTTGGGTAACCCTTGGGGCGTTCATATGTGTAGCGGACACAGCCACCATGTCTAAAAATCAAAGATGAATCAACCATGCCATCGCCTGGATCTCCCTCGGGTAAAGGGCTCGGAGCAACAATGCTCAGCCCCCTGTCAAGTGAAAATAGAGT
Source organism: Amorphophallus konjac (assembly GCA_022559845.1). NCBI lineage: Eukaryota > Viridiplantae > Streptophyta > Magnoliopsida > Alismatales > Araceae > Amorphophallus > Amorphophallus konjac. Next base: position 18,147 of record JAHNEJ010001537.1, read on the forward strand.
CTCTGCTGTAACCCGTGGCGACCCCAAAGGCGGCATCAATCTCGAGGAAGCAATAGTGGCAGGACGTCCGTCCTGACTCCGAGATGCACGAACTTGGCCTCTCCTAGATCGAGGCATGCTGAATAGCCTGCAAAAGAAAAGAACAAAAAAAGAGAGAAAAGAAAGAAGATAGCACAATGTTAGTTTGATATGGAAATATCAAATGGAAGTGCGAAAAAAAAAAGAAGAAGAAGAAAAGAACAATACCATGATGACAGTTCGCTATGGCAATATCAAATAGAAATATGAAAGAAAAAAAAAAAGAAGAAGAGAAGAGAGAGAAAAGAAAAAGAAGAAGAAAAAAGAGACGGCACGGGTCGCCCGCCTCTGCCTCCGGCCTCGACGGACCACCCGTGGGGGGCATTTGTTGAAACCCAAAAATGTGATTTAAGTTCTTTTGAAAAGAGTTCCTGAAATAAAGAAAATGAAGCGGGTTGTCGCTAAACGGCCTTAAAATGACAAGGGTTCCCTTCGCTGTAAATCCCTCCGACAACCCGGCAAGATGTATAATGGGGAGTTGTATTTTTATGCGCATATACGTGCATTGAAAGGTCTTGATAAAAATATTTTCAGGCCTATAAACTTGTGTGGGAATTATTCCGCAAGAAGATAACTTTTTTTCGGATGTCCGGATGGTCAACCTGGATGCACCGGGACCAAGAAGAAAAGTACAGCGATTTCAACGCCCACCACTCGGCCGTACTGACGTGAAAAGGAAATTTTTTAATCCCCGGGATCCTTTTATAGCCAAGGGAGTGGGGGCCAACCCCCTCCACCCCTTTCTCTCTTTTGACCGCACGCGGAGGAAGGTCCGGAGGAACCCCCTCTGGTCCTTGTACCGGAGGGGGGTTTCCCCTGCTGCTGCCAGACCCGGAGGGAGACCCCCTCCGGTCCATGAACCGGAGGGGGGGGATCCCCCGCTGCTGCTGGACCCGGAAGGAACCCCCTCCGGTCCTTGTACCGGAGGGGGGGGGCTGCGCGGCTGCCGGACCAAGAGGGAACCCCCTCCGGTCCATGTACCGGAGGGGGGGGCTCCCCCGCTGCTGCGGACCCGGAGGGAGACCCCCTCCGGTCCATGTACCGGAGGGGGGGGACTCCCCCCGCTGCTGCCGGACCCGGAGGGAACCCCCTCCGGTCCATGTACCGGAGGGGGGGGGGCTCCCCCCGCTGCTGCCGGACCCGGAGGGAACCCCTCCGGTCCTTGTACCGGAGGGGGGGGGTTTCCCACGACCGCGACCCACCGGAGGGACCCCCTCCGGTCCCCTACCGGAGGGGGAACCCCCTCCGGTTCCCTACATAGCAGCGGAGGGGGGTTCTCCCCTCTCCGTCCAATCCGCAAGCCCCCGAACCAAAAAAAAAAGGAGGAGAAGAAGAGTGATGCAGTAAAAAAAAAACTGAAACAAGGAAGAGGAGAAGTTACCTTGGCTTTTGGTATTCCACCGGAGGAACTCCAAGAGATTTTTTACCACCCCCTCCGTCACTTGTGGGATCTACTATAAAAGGGAGGCTACTCCAAGAGAGAAGAGAAGAGGAGAGGACCGAGAGAGAAGAGAGGAAGAAAAAGACTTGGAGAGCTTCCTAAGGCCCAAGTCAAAAGAGAAAGCAAGAGGAAGGGTGCGCCCCTTTCTCTCTCACTATAATCCCATGGATTTTGTGTATTTCACATAAATACCCCTTCATGTATATTTGACGAAAATACCCTTTTAATATATAAAAGGGGCTTCATGACTTTATGTAATGAGAAATATTATGACAATGTGGTAAAGTTAAGTGAGCATGAAAACTATGATTGTCATGGTTCTTGTCAAAAATTATACAAAGATCCCTCTTGGCGTAAAATTACACCATCAGCCCGAAAGTTCTTAAAATTGCGCATATATATGTTCGCAAACCATAAAATTTAAGAGATCAAATGGGAAAAGAATCTCCAACAATTGTTCTCATCATGGAGAAATCTCTTTGAGTTGCGATAATAAAATAAACGTACAAGATCAAGCCTTACAAATTGCATCCCCTAAAGTTCTTTCATAATCACGTATATGTTCGTAAAAAACAAATTGAAAGTTGTGGAATATAATTCATCGGGATCATAAAAGTTACATGTAATTCGAAACGACATATTCCCTTTCAAATACGAAAGGGCGAGGCCGCATAAGAAAGTAACAAAAAAGGTCATAATCAAAATCCCGCTCCGAAGGAAACTCAAAGGGCCTTTTCTTTTCTTTTTGTCAAAGGTAACAGGAGATCTTTAGCAGTTTAATCAAGGGTATTCGGACTCGTCCGATGTAAATTAACGCCGACTTCGGTCGGTGGGGAAAAGTCTTGTACCCGAACCCTAAATCGTCTGATAAATTTAAAAAGGCGCGGAATTCATATATATGCCAAATATACGCATACCCATCCGACAAAATCGGATGTTCCAAAAAACTTTTCCGCGTGTAAACAATACCCCAGATCTTGCATATATGCCCCTAGTAGCTCTGTATAGTTGTTTTCTATGCCTTTGGGCGGCAGATTAATGTAATTCCTCGAACTAATGGAGAATTACATAAATGCCCTTCCCAAAGTCACAAGAAAATCTATAAGTTTTGTAATTGCAGTTATACCCTGCAAGTTTCTCAAATTGTGGCTATGCCCCTATATTCCGTGTTTGTGCAGAGATCCACTGTACAATCGACAATTTGCCGACAACCCCTTGTATTCACACGAATTATCAATACATCAACTATGTTCATGTACATTTGTGTGATTGCATACAAGTCATGGCTGTTAGCAAAGTTGTGTACACGCCCCTATCTTGTTAGGGATGGTCATGTGTGCTTCCTTCCAGTCACAAACTAGTTCTCACACTTGTGGGTACTGCTTAACTATGTTCACACTCGGGCGTTGCTACACTCTCGCCACTAGTCTCCGGAGAGCAAATTACCAAAATACCCTTGGAGTCTAAAAATGGCCAAACAACCTACAAACCTTCCGAAAATTGCCCGAGTGCCCCTGGAAGACAGAGAGAGTGCCCAACCACTCACCCAGCCCATAAACTGCACAATGTCTCAGGCCTAGCCCTAAATTACCAAAATATCCCTGGAACTCGACAAATTATCAAAATGTCCCTAGGATCCAGAAATCATCAGGACGTCCTAATATGTTTCCGGCCTCCTATAAATCACACCCGTGTCTTCGAATCATAGGGTTTTGCCTAACTAAACATGGCCTTTGATAAAACCCTAATTTCGTCAGTTGTTGTTGTTGTTGTTGCTCTATAAGGGAGTTCATTACGAGCCATGCAAGCAAGCAGACCCTCAGCGTCAGAACCTATGTATGGGATCCTAGGGCTTTCTTTGACAATTAATTAAGGGTGTACGAACATTATGCCGATGTAAATCAATACTGACTGCGGTCAGTGGAGAAAGGTCCCGCACCTGAACCTATATTGTCTGATCAAACCAAACCCATGGAATGAACCATGCACAGGCTATTTAAACAGCCTCATACGTGTGCCGGTGTAGGTTTCTGTTTTCTCCGAGAAGGTCAAAGGTCTATACCCATCTCTTATTACATGAGACCCAAAAATAATATTAAAGAAAAATTCTGTGACCAACAATGCCATAATGTAGTATTTCTTTGTACATTCGCTCACAGTTGGCCTAATAAGAACTATCACTAGATGGCCCATAACCCCCACCCAATGAGGTGTTGCCGCCTCACGGCAAGGGTCGTATCTAATGTTGACTATGGTTTAAGGTGTTCCAAGATGTTAAAGCAGCATTTTGGGGTTTTGCAACCATATATTGGACAAAAATGACATCTGTTGCTAAATACCAATTCGTGTTGATTTAATTAAAACAATTTCTTATATTATTAGATATTAATCACGGTTTATATGAAAGCATACAAAGTGTTTTTAGTTGTATAAATGCTCTTTGATATTTAAATATTAAGTATGAGCACAAATATAGAATTCTACTTGTTGCACCTTTTCCCCTTTTACAGTGTTGTTGTTTGTCCATTCAAATCTTGCTGGTGCCTTCGACTTCTTGTGCTTGTATGGTGTCTAGATGGTGTCTAGATGCATACTAGTTACCACTTGGAACTTATTGGGCTAATTAGGTACTTGTGGGGAAGTTTCTTTTTCCACATTATACTATGAAGAGATGATTATAAATCTGGAGTGAATTGCTTTGAAAATTTAAAATTTGGATCAAGTTTGCGGATTCTTCAATTGGCCTGGAGGAGACATCCAACACCGAATGCTGCAAAAATTCGTGCTTAGGGGCATTTAGTGGAGGAAAATGGTTCTCTCCCTTATGGTCAACGACTTTATAGGCACCTCCTTCATAGACTTTGGAAACAACATAGGGCCCACGCCAATTGGGTTGCAATTTGCCACCGGATTTACAGGCCATGACTTCTCCTTGTTTAACCATAACGAGATCGCCTTCTTTAAATGCCCTTTGTTTCACAAGCTTATCATAGGCTCTCGTCATTCGGGCTTGATATGTCTGAAGATGTTTGTAGATTTCTAGCCTTTTACCTTCTAGGTTGGATAGTTCTTCCAACCTTCTTTCTATTTCATCTTGTTCTTGAATTTGCAAACCGGTATGTGCGGCTATCCAATAGGATGGCATCTCAATTTCAACCGGGACCATGGTTTCTGCCCCATATACCAAAGAGAAAGGGGAGCACTCGGTGGGAGTCTTTTAGACTGTCCGGTATGCCCAAAGAGCTTCATGTATCTTTTCACCCCAGTCTCTTTTGCGACTGCCGACAATTTTGGCAAGGAGCTTGTAAAGGATTTTGTTGAATGCTTCAGCCAACCCATTAGCTTGGGGATTATAAATTGTTGAAGTTCTCCAGAGTATGTGGAATTTGGCGGCTAATTAGGGCTGTCAATGGGCCGGGCCGGCTCGACAGACCCGCGGGCCTGGCCCGATTTCGGGCCGGGCCGCAAGACCTTTTCCGGCCCGTGGGCTCTTAGTCGGGCCTAAAAGTCCGGCCCGACTAGGCCTACGGGCCGAGCTCGGGCTTTAAGTTCGGCCTGCGGGCTGGCCCGGCCCGGCCCGGCCCGTTCTCTCTTTTTTTTTTCCTTCCTTCAAATTTTAAAAACTACTTAGTTAAAATTATATTATTTTACTTAATTAGAAAATTTAAAACTCTATTTTCATACAAATTATGTAATTAATATCAAAATTTTAGTTAATTTAGTGAGATTATAAGTTGTATATTATTAAATGTATTAGTTTTCATTAGTTTTTATTTTTTATTTAAGTTGTTGGGCTGAGCTGGGCCTTAGTCGGGCTTCACAATTTTTTAATAGTATCGGGCGGTCTAATAGTTGAATACCGTTGATTAATCATCATTTAGTGATACCTGAAACCTGCACTAAAAGTCATTTTCGTACAAGTCTAGTAAACATCAGAGAATCAAATGGACAAGTGAAGGGTTACTACGAGGATGGATCAAGGTCTGGGGAGTGGTTTAAGGCTTTTGGATGACTTTTGTAGGTTTTAAGATAGAGGGGTGTTCTGGTCATTTTTGGTTCTAGGCCTTTTCTGAAATTGTTTAGATTTGATGAGATTCTTATGGATTTTTAACTTTTGAGGTGCTTTCTGTAATTTTTCTGGTTTGAAGAACTCCTGTGTAAGTGCATCTTTCAGAGTTGTTTTGAAAGTTTTAGTAAGTTTAGGGATATTTCTGCAATTTTATGAATTTAGGGTATTTCTAGACATTTTCTGGCTAATTTAGGGTGTTTGTATAATGTTTATTGACATTTTGGTTGGATTTGCATTTTTTTTGAAGTTTTAAGGTCAAATTTGCAATTTTGAGGGTTTTTTAGCATTAGGATTGTCGCTTATGTTGACATTGGGGACTCAGCAATAAATTTTACAAATGTAAGTGTTGAACTGCAGCTTTTGTTGGCATTATAAGTTTTGTTATGCTGAAGGTTTAAGTTATGAGATTCCCTTGGTCTGGAGTTTAGGTTTTTCTTAGCTTTCGGGTTTAAGTTTTATTAGGTTAGAGATTAGATTTTAAGTTTTGTTAGGGTTTCGGGGTTTAAATTGTAAGTTTTGTTAAGGTCAATGTTTTTTTTGAAGGTGACAGAAATGTCATGATTCATTGAAAGCATAAAAAACCAAGGCATTCACAAAAGAGGAAGCAGAGACCAGGCCCAACAAAGAGGCTGGACACAGTTACGGAGGAAACACCACATATTTGACCCCCAAGAAAGGAAAGATGCATAACCCCGTAATCTAGTGATGAAGAAGAGTAGGACAGAACAGATTTTATTGAATGAACTTCCTCCACAGGTTGACCGTCTGTAAAGAAGAACCTCAGGGATATATATTCCAGATGTCTTGCACAAGACCTCCATCCAGTGAGTCACCTTTCTAAGAATGTCGAAAGATGGGCTGAATTCATTCTTGAAGTTTTTTGAGTTCCTTTATCCCAAATAGCCCACAGCATAGCTGGGAGCAAGATAATCCATTCCTCTTCCCTGATACCACAGGGACATGCGGAAGGCCAGCAATATCTAGATTACCTTCCCACTGGACATGTAGTGCTTTACAGAGAATTATCCACTGAACATTGATAATTCCAGAATTACAAAAGAGATGATCCAAATCTTCCTAACAAATACGATGGAATACATGGTTACTCCTATCAATGTTGAAGACTGTTTTGACTCTGAGAAGTACGAGATTTTCTTCTGGCAGTTTTCTCATAAAAGCCTTAATTTTAGATGGGAAGGTCTTAAGACCACACCTATTGCTTCCCCCAAGCCCTCTTCCCACTGTCATTAGAAACTCTAACAAATGACTTAACTGCAAACCGCCCATTAGATTCCCATCTCCATTTAACTGAAAGCTGCCCATTAGAGTCCCATCTCCATATTCTTCCATCTTCATGATTGACATTCCACTGAACCTGTTGTAATTTTGGATATTGACATTCATCACCTTCACCATTTCTGAACATAAACACAACAGATTTGTCTTTATCTACTACCACCCCATAGATGTTTGGGAACAGCAAAGAGAATGGTTGATTAGTGCACCAACTTTTCTCCCAAAACCTGAAAATTTTACCATTTCTCACAGTATAAGCAGAAGAAATTCTCACCAATTCGGCTGTCCCAAGGATATTTATCCAATTCATGTGGAAGAAGTATTAAACCTACTGCTGGGGTTTAAAATCCATCTTTGTGCTTAAGTAAAATATTTTTCTCTCACCATCTTGGCCCAAATAGCACTCCCTTCTGACCCCAACCTCCATGGCTATTTTGCCAACATTGCTTGATTGAAAAGTTCTTAAGGGTACCAACCCAATGCCCCCTTATTCTTTACTTTTGCAAACATCTGACCATCTAATTAAATGAAGGCTTTTCTTGTCTCTTTTTCCCCCTGCCCAAAAGAAAGAGCTTTTAATGTTTTCAATAAGCTTGATAACTGTTTTTGGTGCCCTGAAAAGTGATTAGGTTTGGGATTTTGGATTTAAATTTTATTAGGCCTAAAGTTTTTGTGTGATTAGGTGGACAATGGTCATTTGAAAAGAGGAATTCTCTTCAATTGGTTCCGCTGAAAGATTGGATCCTAATGGGCTTTATATGGGTTTGCAATGCCCAATGAGGAAGGGCTAGACATAATATAGATCTTGGATCGGGATCGGGATCGGGGTTGGCTAGACATAATATAGATCTTGGATCGGGATCGGATTGGCCGATCCCGATCCCAATCCGGGTCTGATCCAGATTTTTTTTAGTTGAGGTTTTTATGGTTGTTTATATTTTATAAGGATTTTTATGCAAAACTCGGGGTCTTTCCCTTTCTTCTTTCTTCTCCCACACCCCCCGAATCCCCACTCCGCTGCAGGTTTCTTCTTTCTTCCCCCACACCCCCGATCCCCCACTCCACTGCAGGTGCAGGCTGACCACGAGGAGGAGACGGAGGATCCCACGGAGGCAGAAGCCGAAGAGGCGAAGAGGAGGCTGTGGTGGCGCCATGGCAGAGGAGGCGTCGGTGTGTGCTGCGGCGTTGGCATCTGCAGTGGCACTGGTGAGGGTGAGCGGTGGCTGCCGATGCTGAACTGCAAAAGCAGGTAAGTTTTTTTCCCCCTTCTTCTTCTCTGCCTGCCCTTAAACCCTCTGCAGAATTTTTTTTTTTTTGTAAATTCGGATCGGCTGATGATCGGGATTGGATCGGCCCGACTGAAAACCGATCGGATCGGCCGATCCGATTTGATCCGATCCGTTCTGATTCTGCATTCTTTGATATAGGAACATCAGTAATCCATTAGAGATCAGCCATTAATAGACCTCGTAAGGGCCTGAATCAGATGCAGTATGATGGTTTAGATAGTCCCAAAGGAAGATCCAGTAACCCAGGAGGAGAGCATGATCTTAATATGAACTTGGTTGAACATGATCAGAATGATAATGTGATGGAGGCCACACAGAAATCGGATCATATGAATTTCAATTACAAGAGAGACTGGCCAAGGCAAAACAAAGTATCTTTCTCAAGAACAACAACACTTGAAGAGTCCCTCATTCCGGGAGTCCTCCTTTCACCGCCTTCTTTGTTCCATCCTTTGTAAATAAGCCCCGCCATGGGTTTTCTGAGGAGGGGAGGAGGTATTTATGGGCGAAGTAATGAGAGAGGAAGCGGGAAAGAGCCCCCTTGGTGGGCGTTAATTCCAAATCCCTCTGGGCGAAGGTACCTTGCATGAGATAGCACAGATTGTATTTTTCTGCCTTCATGTTTTGCATCCTGTCAATCAGTAAATCTTAAACTTCATACTACTGTTAACATGATTTATTGTCAATACCCAAGCAAATATATGCTACTGCAGCTTAATTACCGAGGACAACCTAGTGTGAAAAAGGAATAAAGATACATGACTTAGAAATATATAATAGTTTTTATTTTTAGTTCTTTGTCCAGTTTCATACTGTTATAAGAAGTTTGCCATTGTATGACAGTATGCAGAGATTTGGGCCCTCTGACGAAAATGATCCTTTCAAGCCACCCGAAGGTGGAGAGTGTGTTGCTGATGTTGTCTCTCGGCTGGCAACTGCTTTGACAGTCATTGAAACAGAATTTCAAGGGTAGTTATTGGCATAACTTAATCCCAATGTTGAAAGCTTGATCATGATTTGTAGAGAGCACCTTGCAGCAATTCGCATAATATAGACATTTTTAAACTCCTGGATTTCTACTTTGCCTCTTCACCACAACCAAAAGCAATGGAGACATTAGTTCTTTGTCCTTTGTCATTCTTGAATCCAGAGTGCCTGTTCTTTCTTTCTTTTGCTACACTTTTTAAGGACCTAGTATTGTAGCCAAGATATTGAAATCATTTTACATTATTTTGATAAATAGTTGATCTCGATATATAGTTGACCTACATGTATGTGTCTAGGGAGGGAGCATTACACAATTTACATCTGTTACGTTTTGCAGCGAAGCAAGGCATATATGGAAACATTCTTCCTCTTTTTCTTTTTTGCCATCGTGAAGCATCTAATATCGAGTTTGAAATTTTATACGTTAGCTATTGTAGCTTCCATTCTTTGTGATGGTCTTGGTTTTTGGCCCGGAAAGCATGTCCAGCTGCATGGTCCATTAGCATAAATCCTTCTTGAACTCTGAAAAGGGAAAAAACTGTATTAGCTTTCTCCTATACAATGCCATGAGAAGGTCTCTCTCTCTCTCTCTCTCTCTCTCTCTCACACACACACACACACACGTGCGTGCGTGCGCACGCCCGAATGCATGCACGCACCATGCACAAATACATGTGAGAAGATTTCTGGCTATTGTTCTCTCTCTCTCTCTCTCTCACACACACACACATTCTCTCTCTCACTTGTGCGCACACACACATGTGGACACATGCCCACGTGCATGCATTCACATGCATGCACATGTTTATTCATGCATCTCTCTTGTTCCTTATTCCAGCATTTCTTTTTTCCTTTTGAGGGGTAATTTCATACTAAAATCTTCTTTGATTCTGTACATTCCAGGTGTGCAATCTTGGTTGTTAGCCATGGCGATCCTCTTCAAATCTTCCAGACAATAATACACGCAGTCAAGGAACAGATGGGCTCCCACGGGGCCGAAAGCGACTTGTTGTCTGAGATAAAAGGAGTTACGGTTCCAGAAATCTTATCCCGGCACCGAAGGTTTGCACTGTTCACCGGAGAACTTCGTCGAGTCGTGTGACTTCTTATTTACGTGGGAATGGTGGGCAATAGACTCCTTAGTTTGATTCAATTCAGGGAACTCTAATAAGCTTCTGGCAACCTCATATTTTTCTGGAATTATACGTTTTTTTTTGACAAAAATAGAATTACAGTTGGGATTAGACTCTTATCAAAATGTTACTTTTAGGTGGGGTTCGTGAGATTTTGTAATTTAATTTCAAACGCAAAGGAATTAAAATCTCTTGTCAGTGAATCATATATGTTTAGTTGGAAATCGAATTTCTTTGAGAATTAGGATTCCTACTGAACGTCGGATTTAAGAAGAGTTTTGGGTATTGAAATCATACTTTGGAGCAAGCTTTGTTGAACCGGCCGTATCGGTCACGGTCTGGTACCGGATAGTACGATTGGTACATCAATGTATTGGTACGGGTTGAAGGGGGTATTTTCTTGATTTGTTTGAATTATTTTTAAAATATATATTTTTAGTAAGTTTTAAAATAAAATTATAACATTAGTTCATTTAAGTTGTAAAATAATATATTCATCGTAATAATAATAGAATGTTGAGTTTTTTTATCGCATTTTCATACCAAGTTATATATAATTAATTTTACTTATTATTTCAACTATTATTAAGATACAAACATGTTTGCTCATGCAATATAAATTTATCATGCAACAATACGAATAAATAATTTTATATACATAACTAAATAATTACATATATGGAGTTATTGATATTTTATTTATTAAAATAATTTATTACACTTCTCAATTAAATATATTATTTGAAGAGAAGGACAACTTAAAATGTTAAAGTGAATGTATACATAATTAATTTTATTCGTGATATCATTCAACTTTACTCATAAAATATAAAATATTGAAAGTCACTTATCTTACTCATATGTGAATTTCATATCTCAATCAAAATCAGATATGTGAGACTCATGATCCGTATAATATAACTCTATCTTAGTGGGTGGAGGTTTATGTAGGTGAGTCTGAAAATATGTAACTATCTGCACAAATAACGGGTCATGTGTAACAATGGAGGGTACATGAAATCCTCTAACACAAGTTCAAACTATATCTATACATACATGTCTATCATCTGTTACTAGTGAGACTGATATTGGTAGTGCTCGAACTCTAAATGTGAAGGAAGATCCTGATCGGTTTGGTATTGGTGATGTGGGAACTCTAGATGTGGAAGACGATCTCCTGACTCTGCTGCGAGAAACATATCTCTTCTGTAACTATGTCTGAAAGTAATCTCGGACATCCTATGGAACTAAAGAGCATGGTCGTCATTCACATCTCACTCCCGTTAGTTGCTCTGAAAATTTGTGTATGCCGGTAGCACGATGTCCGTCATATCTATAGTGCACATATCGATCACCTTCAATAGTGTACTCATGCTCCCACGTAGGGTGACGTTGTCCGTCTATGATAGCTTACAAGCGTTGAACAATTTTGTATTAGTAACTTGAAGGACAAGTGTAAAAGTCAAGGCATGAATAAATAACGATTAATTTATAGTTGCGTACAAATATATGTAAATGATACGTACTCGTAATCATATGGGCCCAAACTCGGTCACATCTCATCTCCAAACAATTTGACATTATGCGTGCTTCGCAGATAGGACAAGTAGTCTTCATATTCTATGGAACCTGCATAGTGCTCTTAGTGTATGCGTAAGTAGTGTTCATACTATTGGGAATCTTGTGAGTAAACGACTGGCGGTGGCGCAACTGAGAGCTGACTGTATCCTTTGGTATTTTTGTGACATTGAAGCATAGCCATGATGATATGGGTACGATGGGAAGAATGAACTACTGCTCTCAGAATCGTCATGATATCTGGGCTGTTACTGCCATGATCGTCCATAGTCACTGCCAGATCCTTGAGAGTCGTGTGTTCATCATCTCAAAATCAGACAACATGCCTTGATAGCTAGTACTGTTTGCAACAGAACTTCCATAGTAGGGATCCTAGTAATCAGCTGCCCGCCTTGCCCTGGCGGTGGAGCACCGTGGTCCTCATCTTGTGTGGCATGTGTGAAGTGCTGCTCCTCTGTCTATATTATGCCTTTGTGACGACCACGTTCATGGCCCTTATGACCTCTGCCTTGACCACTACTATACTCTTGGCCGTCAACACTAGTATCCCCACGACGACTCCGTTGACCACCGCGAGAATCGCCACCACTATGGGACGAAGAACCTGTCGGTGTACTATCGTCATCCGAGTCATGACTCCTACTGAAGCGGGGCTCTACGGATGGCTCGGGAGTGTCGTCATCTGCACTGGAATCTAATGTCTCCAAGTCTGCAATGTCCATCGAATTTATTGGTGGTTGTCCTTTTTGCTCCTAAATAATGTGGTCCATGATGATTTCTTCTTTTGTGGAGTAGGTAGTGGCTTCTTTGCTGCATGTTGTCTCCCTCCGAATGCCTGAGAAGCGGAGGTCATATTTGATAAGAACTTCAAGTAATTTCGTACTGTATAACTCAATAGGTATGAGTATACTTGAGATGACTGGGTGGGTACCCTAAATACCGAGCGCCATAGTGCAGTAGACTGAGATAGTTGTTTGGATGCTACCAAAGGCTACAAAATAAAAGGTCAACATATTCAATTAGCAATGAAACATAGTTTAACATAGAAATCTTCTCGTAGGCATATAATTTCACATCTCTAAATGACGAACTCCTCCTAATCTCTCTAGAAGTAGATGTCCTTTTGGGTTCTGTAGATACTAAATGTCATGGTGCAGCAACCTAAGGTCATTGTTCATGTGTAAGATCGACCTGTAATTTTTTTCTTACATCATAGTACAAAAATATATGCCTACGCTCTCTTATTAAATATGCGATTCCATAAGTATATGTTATTTCACCTGAGAGGCTGGTGGACGTGGGTCTACTGGAGGCTGCATCAATCGCTCCCATGGTGCATCATCGTATGCATATGATGTGTCCCCGCCCCCAATAATGAGGTATTCATCTAAGTTAATTTCCTCATCACGTCTCGGCACTGACTCACCTCCAATCATCTGCACATCGATGTCATCTCTCTCCCCTACTGCCTGCTACACAGCTACTTCGAGAATAGTATTAGGCCGTGGTGTCTCTCCTGGCTCTTCGGCCTTCTCATCAAGTTCTCTCTCACCACGCTCGGTTGTTCTTCTTGCAACCCATGAAACCATATGGTCATCATCGTCTCGCAAGTATGCAACATCTGTTGGGTCATAGTCTCCCTCTCTTCTCCTTACGTCCATCTGCACATGCTTAACCTTTAGCTTTATGTTGTAATGAACATAGACCATTTTGTCCAACCTTCTGCATGTTAACATATTCCTGAGCTTGGTATGTAAGAAGGAGAATGTTGTTCAATTCTGCTTGCACCCACTCGAGGAGGATGTTTGGGATAGCACTTTCATTGCAATCTTCCTTAATGTTAGTGCGCTTGTCCGTAATTGAGCCACCACTCAGTTGTTAGTAAGATGGAGGATGGACATTATAATAATTAGATGTAATAATTACTTGTTGAACCATACAAGTAAATTACCTGCATCAAGTCTCTCACAGCTTACAACGGTATTAGGTGTCGCAAATGAACGAATTGCCTCTCTAAATATTTTCATATGTATTTATGGATAAAAAATAGTTACATAATTATTTTCATGTCCAATAGGGTGAAGTAACTAAATCTACCTCATTCAACGCATCAGTAGTATTTGTTGGGCTGTGAGATAGTCGATCCACCACAATGTTGACGACTTCTATCAAAGTATCGTCATAAGCGAGACCGCGAGTATACTACAAGGTCGGGTATAGGTAGTATGCTACAATCACCGCGGATTAAAAACAACTTTGTCATGTGACTGAGGATATTGACATTAGAGTCAAGTATGTTTATCTACCATGTGAAGATTACAGATCATTTGTCTGTCCCATCTGTCCTCCACAATTTCTAAGATCGTGGATCCATATTTCTTAGATGTTGCAAGAATCTTCTGCTTTGTAGTTTCAATTTTGTTGTACACCAACCCCATGGTTGCTACTCTATCCCTGTCCACACACCTCAATATCTCATATAGTGGCTCTATCAATGAAACTAATATATTGACTCTGTCCCAAAAGTTGTCGGTGTTGACAATCCCTTCGACTTTTGCTCCTTCGCGTGAAGTGATAAAAGAGGAACTCAGCTAAGTCTCACCTCTAAACATTTATTTCAATCCATCCTTATGCTTCAGAAGACTCTACAAGATGATGTAGTTAGTGACAAATCGTGCGATGACGGGCCTCAACAGTTCGCCACCATAATGCTCTCATCTATGCCAATACAAGTGTGTGGTTGTAGATGTATTTCGTGACCTTCTGTGCCACCTCGACCACAAACTTGACTACATGAAGCTGACCAATCTCTTTCAGCATCAGGTCTACACAGTGTGCTGCACAAGGGGTCCAGAAAATGTGCTGTGTAGTCCTCATCAGTTCCTCCTCAATCTTCTTATAGTTCGAGCTATTATCTGTGACAACTTAAACAATGTACTTCTCCCCGATCTCATTCACCACTTGCTCCATCAAGGATAAAATATATTGGTAACTGTGGAAATGACCTGACGCATACACCGACTTGTGAAAGAATACCTATCTATCACAATAAATAAGAAAGTTGATCAGACTGCTTTTAGTGGTGTCTGGCCATCCATCACACATTAGTGTGACTCTGTACTTCGTCCATTTATGTTTGAATAAGTCCACATAACTCTTGATCTCATCAACGTATTCATCAAGGTATATGCCGACCAATTCTCTCACTATAGGTGGTTGTACATATAACCCAAACACTTGTGCTTCTTGGAACATTGACTTGTAGTAAGGGCTATTGGCCGCATTGAAAGGCAATCTCGCATGGTACCACCATTTTACAATGGCCTGCCCGAGTTTCTATTTTGACCTCTTCTGGCCATATGCATCATCCATCCTCGTTTGCTTGCCATGCTCTCAGGATAGTGCATCGAGCTCCACATCTTCAATGTTGATCGATTGTATCTTTTTTCTTTGTGAACTCGAGTCACCAGTGAAGAAACTCTTGATGTCCCATGGTTGTCGAGTAGTAGATGAACCACCACTGGCTGATGCTCCGGTCGTTACTGCCTCGCTGCTACGCACTCTCGTGTCTTTTGGATGTCTTATCTCTTCTCTACTCAAATATACTGCCTCACGAAATTGTGTTTTATATAGATCATTTCACCGTGACATACGCATTAAGTTAAGTGAGTACGTGGTTGTTGTTCTTTGTCACTGGCTGTCCACGCACATTCTTCGTCATCACTATCACCTGCTCTTCCGCTGATCGCCGTTTCATCTCTTTTCTTATTTTTTTTCCTTATGTTGCATCTCAACTCTCTTCTCTCACAGATGTATGGGCATTATAAGTTTCACATCTCTAGGCACATGGGTACAACCAGTAACCTCAGAGTATCACACACATACTCGTCCTGTCAGGTGCTTCTTCAACCGAGACACACCTCCTCCTCTATATTCTGTTGTAGTAGTTGCAACGCCAGTAACTACGATTGCCATCCAACATAACTCTATGTGACTATCTAAGTCATTTGGATGTTCTTTGGGAGCTATCAAGTGACCAAATGTATTCCCTAAATTTAGGAATTACAATTTTCTATGCGAAATAAATAGCGTAATATAGTGTGAAAAGTCAAGTATTAATTCTAAAATAGGACCGAATAAAATTATATCTAAAACATCTAAAACATGAAAATTAAATCTAATACATCTAAATTAAATCTAAAACTTGAATTGCCACCGCCACCCTCTCACCGCCCTCCTTCGCCCTCCTTCGCCCTCCCACTGCTAGGGGTGAACACGATTTGGTTTGATTTGAAGAGAATTTTTCTCAAACTAAATCGAACCAAATTAAGAGTTCAACCCGAATCAAACCAAATCAAATTATTTTGAAATCAAACTAAATTAATTTGGTTTTGTTCGATTTGGTTTGATTTAAACTATATTTTTGTTTGCTCTTAGAAATTAGATTGGATTTAAAAGGGAGTAAAGAAAGATAGGATAAAATAATTTTTATCAAATGAAATAAATATTAAAAGTAACATTAAAAGTTACAATTTGCAAGAGCAAGCTCCACTATATTTTCACATAAAAAAACTAAGAACTTAAATAGAAGGTGATTCAACGTCCTTCGTAACATTAGATTCAGAAACCTCGTTAGGACGGCGAGGGTTGGACTTTTAGAATTATGTTTAATAGTTGTATATACACTTATATTAATTTGACAAAAATAATCTTAAAATTAATTTGGGCTTTTGAAATTATGGTTAATGGTTATATATACACTTATATTAACATGACAAAAATATCCTTAAATTCGAGTATTTCGGTTTGGTTAAGTTTCTCAAAAATCAAAACAAAAGTAAATCAAATCAAAATTTTAATACGGCTTGGTTTTAACTCAAATCAAAATTTTTTAAATTTCAACTCAAACTAGATCAAACCAAATCTATCGGTTCGATTTGATTTTTGAGTTAAACCCGAATAATACTCACCCCTACCCACCGCCCCTTCTTCTGCTCTCTCACCGGCCGGATCTGGTTAGTGGGAGGCTGGAGGAGTCGGCGGTGGCCAGACCCCCATCCCACCTCCTCTCACCTCCCACGGCCCACCGTGCACGGCAGGTTTTTGCATAGCCTGCCGTGCAGCATGTATCACCCATTAGAGTTTTTCCTTGGGCTTTATATTGTCACACACCTCTTCGAGAGTGAGATCTCGACGGTGCGATGCATCTGACCAATGAAGGGTTGCCACGATTTCCGTAGAGTGTTTTTGGCCTTGCTGCGTATAATCAGACTGGACGTGCAACAAGTATCACCCTTCGTTTGTTGCTCTTCTGACGCAATATTGCCTCGTTGTGTGGATACGTGCAATGCGCTAGAAAGAGGAGCATTTCTTTCTTCATTTTGGAGTGGGTAATAGATTTGTATATTCTATACTTTGGGAAGTATGGGAATTTATATATGATACCCTGATCCTGATGCATGTACAGAACTACGGGCCTAGAATGGGAACAAAAGTGTGAACGAGAATCCAAATGCTCGGGCCGCGTTTGACATCTCAACGGAGGGTGATTATCCCGATATGAGATAATTTTTATCAAATATTTTCGTATGTTCGTTGGCTTCGGTGTACGACAGATTTTCGTACGTGAGCGAATCATACATAAAACGAGCGCGGGAAAAAAGTACGTGAAATAAGTCCGAGGTTACTTTTACGTGGGCAAAATGGATTGCGAAATTAGAAATGTCATAAATATCTCTATGTGATGATTTTTACCCGTGATAATCCGGCTTTTAAAAAGTCTCCAAAGATAACGTCACTTTTCCTTTTTCCCATGCATACTTCCCATCCAAATGAGATTTCACATTCCACAAATTGTCTCGACAAATCCTCGTGCTCTTCCGTGCACTATCATAATTTAGATTATCAAAATTAAAAAAGCATATTGAGATGCTAAATGAGGCCTTAATTGGCCAGTTAATTATGCTGGTAATCAGCATCCACAAATTACCAACGATGATAATTCTGAAGTTGGAAATTTTATTTGGATGTTTTCAGGAGATAACATGTTTATATTCCATACACACTTCAACATCCTTGGGTTTTGGGGAGAAGTGTCTGCCCATTCACACTTTTGATGAAGTACCCCTCAAAATTCCCAAAAATTCAAGGATAGATAATCCAACCCTCCCCTCTTTATTCACAGTCTTTCGTGAAAGTCAATGCATATTGAGGGTCTTCTTTTTTTGAAAAGTAATGTTCAATTTTTTGTCAGCAGATTCTGACGATTGAAACTTCTTCTAAAGGAAGAAGAACAAAATTAAAAAAACAAGATAATTGAATGTTATGATTAAAGGTTTAATTTTATCAAGTTTAACTATCTACGTACCATTGAATAAATTAATTGAATTGAGGCTACTGAAAAGGGCTGAAAGATTTTCAAAATATCCAACAGGGACGTCCCAAATTCAAAATATCTAAAGAGCCCACTCATGTTAAACACATAAGTCATGTTTTTGATAACATGCTACCAATATTATTTTCAATTGTTTCACAAATAATTTTCTTTAATCTCAATCTCTATGATCGATATAACTTGTATATCATTCAATAAAGAATATATATATATATATATATATATATATATATAAATATATATATAAATGATACTATCCATTATTGTGCCCTAAATTTCAATGCATCTCCCCCAACTCATTGAAATCACATGTCATGGAGATACAAAACATTATACATCAGCATCAAGATTTGTAATATCGGTATGATACGTTGCATACTACACATATCAGATCGTATTAGTTGTAGATCGATACGGTCGACACATAATATGCAACCGAAATGGTACTTATATTTGTTTTAATATTATATGTTCTATTTTATATTCAATAAATTTTGATAGCTAAATTGATTGGGGACTTGTCTTTATCTGTGTTGACTCGGGTTCAAACTATAACAGTTATAAGATTCGAACTCTGAATCTCACATTTATATACACCCCTCTATAATCAATTAACTTATGAGTGATTTTAACACATAATTTATTATAATAAATATTTATTATATAATTGACATGTTACAGTATAATATAGTACAATGTCATACCGTATCGTATCAATGAAACATCAGTACTGACGATACGGATTGTCAAATCCTGAGGAAGTCATCTTCCTTTTTGGTATAATGACATAAATAAACCAACCTTATACTTGGATTAGACAAACTCGGTAACGACATAAACAAACTTCATATATGTAATAATCATGTTGTCTTTTACTGCATTTTGATATATCAAAAGTCACATTTAGAATTCTGGGTCAGAAAAATATTACGAAAAATATGATATTTTTTTCTTCTGATTGGTATGAACTTCAAGAGGACTGTCCTCTTTGGATATTGTGGACTTGGAGCACTCTTATTATGTGTTTAAATGTTTTGACCTTCTTAATAAATTTTTCATAAATTTTTAAAAATGAAGAAACAAGATCTATGTAGTAAGGTTTGCCGACCCACGCGACCCGACCGACCCGATCTCAGCCTGAGTCGGGTCGGGTCGCTCCCGACTAGGTCTGTTCCGGTCCATCCTGTCCCATATCTAAATAAAAAAGATTATATATATAATATATATAATAATAGAATCAAATAAAATATATATTATATATATATAATATATTATTAAATTAATGGGGTGATCCGGTGACGACCCACGGCCCGATCGTCCCACAAACGATCTAGATCGGATCGGGTCGTGCGAGTCGAGGTGACCCACACCGGTTCGACAAACCACGCTATGTAGCCTAGGGATGTCAAAAATATCCGCAAACCCGATTACCCGCATTACCCGACCCGTAATGGGTCGGGTAATACCTGAATAAACGGATATAGATTCGGGTTTGGATACATTTAAAATATCCATTTCATATTCGGATAGGGTATGGATTTAGTGCACCCAAACCCGTACCTGATCCGAACCCCCTCTTAATAACTTATTGTGCATGTTAGGCCTATGATTTTGACATGAACCCAATCCGTTGCCCGTCTTGTTGAGTTTGTGAGTTTAAACTTATTGCTAAAATTATAAAGATGTTTTTATAAAACATAAAAATTACTTTAGAAAGGAAAGAATTGACCGGATTTCTTTTTTTCTAATTATCATAAATCTCAAATTTCTTTGGATGTGAATGTGGACTCATGCTTTATAGACGGATACGGATATCCGCGGATATATCCATACCCGTGACGGATATACCCGTATCTATACCCGCGAAAATAATAAGGTACTGTCCAGGTATGGTATTAGTAAAATTTTCACGAATAGGGTATGGTATTGATCTATCCGAACCGAACATGATCCATTGACATCCCTAATGAAACCTAACCACAACTGTGACGATTACTAGGGAAATACCTGGAATTTCCCCAAAGGCCAGAGGGGTCCACGTCTTCCGCCATTCTTGGCCCTTGCGGAGTTCCCTCGCCCCCACCCCCCGCGAAGGAACGAACCCGTGTGGGAGGAGAACGTAGCGCCCCTGCCTGTCGAACACTTGTTCACTTCTCTTGGGTAAGGTTTCTGGGGTTTTCCCTTCGTTTCTGTTCTGGCGGCAAATTCGTTTTTTTCCCCCCCCTCTCTCGGTAGATTTCGTGGGCACCTGATCCTATCTTGTGTTCTGTTTGCAGTCAACACAATGGGTGGCGTCCCTCGGCCGCTGCGGGTGGTCGGGGCCGCCGCCGCCGTCTTGCTCGGGGGCTTTATGGCGGCGACGGTGGGGGTGGTCGCGTTGTATGAGTCGATGCGGAAGAGCGAAGACACTAAACGGGTAATCCGTAACTCGGGTGGGTGGGTGGGGGGGGGGGTTGCGCGGCGCGGGGGGATCCCCCTTGTGTTACTTTTCTTTTCTGGTTTATGGTTATGTTGCTGTCTCTCCAGTTGTTGTTGTTGTTTGTTTTGTTTGTTGAGTGTGTTTTCTGGGTTTTTGGCGTTTTGGGATTGTGCAGAAGGGGTCGTCGGTGCCGTGTGGAGCTTGCAAGGGGAAAGGTTTTTATGCCTGCAAGTTGTGCAGGGGGAAATCCACTGTAGAGTGGTCTCCTTTGTATGATCCAGTCGTCATCAACCCTTGCCTTTGCCCGACGTGTGATGGGAAAAGGTTAGTGGCTTCAACCGTCTTACTCTGCGTGAAGTTTCGCCAGACTCTGGCTTGTACTCGAAAATCGAGGTTAGATACATGCTCTAGACACTGGGCAGTGCCAATGGGCTTTCACCCACTTTTCATTATACCTGAATGGACGAGCATGCTGAAAGATTAGTGTGCCTAACTAGGAGGAATGACATCTCCTGGGTAATGATCTCTTAACATTTGCAATATGCGGACACTGACTCAAGAACCCGAAAAGCCAAGTGGTATCATGCCGACTCAGTAAGACTTGTTTCTTGACTTGACTTTCAATGATATGACTGGACTTTGGTTTTGATTGTTCAGAAACTTCAGAATCTTAGTTGACTTGTCACTTGTGCGAGTAGGCGCAAGTTGTCTCATGAGGCAGACCCTGTCCTTTCTAGACGTTGGAATAATGATTTTCTGATTCTTTCCCTCAATCTCTGTTAACAATTCCATTTCCCTTTACCCTCCTTGTTGCAGAGTTCAGCGCTGTCTGAATTGTCTTGGAAAGGGCCGTTCCTGATTCTCTTGTTGTAGTTATGTCCTTTTGACATGGTATGTTCCTTCACATCATCAGCATTTCTTCAAAGCTTTGAATTACATTTGCATCTCATTGGAACCTGTGATTACATCGAAAGCTGTTTAACCTTAAATCACTGTTTGCCTACTATTGGTTGTGAGTGATAATGAAATGAAATCAATTGGTCATTCCCAGTTTTAGGGATGCTTTCAACATTAACCCCTCACCTTGACTCTTAACTGCACACATATTCTCAGTAATCTGCATGTCTTTTTGATTTCTTGGTGCTTTGATAGTGCCTTAGAAAGACAAAAAAGGATGCATAAAAGCAGAAAGAAGGAAAATGCTACCATGTTTCATGGATATTAATTTGGACACCGTAAGCTTGGCATGAGATAGCCAATAACTTTAAAACCATGTGCAGTTTAAGTTTTACTATTTCTATAAGATAACATTATTGTCAACATTTGAAGCCTTCACTTTGTTCCTTCTCAGGTTATAGGATGAAAGTACCTTGTCCTTATTCTTTTTCGTAATCCTGGAAATCATCCATAAAGGTCTTTGTCTTTGCTAATTACTGAATACTAAGATGATGATAATCAGTATACTCCTTATTACGATATTGAAACTAATACTGATCAGCTCTCAACCTACAATGCAACCTATTTTTGCGAAGCAATTGTTTGGCAGGTCTGATGAAGCACCTGCAGAACCATGATTGTCGTTTGTGTATTAACCTTATGACAAATTTTGTCCATATATCTTCATGCTCCATTACTTTCAGCTAGTCAAATTGGGACTCGCCATCAGATCAATTTGAGACTGATAAGGCTGGGCACATATTTGCATAATTCCGAGCTTTAAAGCTCTTGGGGGCATTGCCATTAATTGCAAGCATACTTGATGCCTTATGCTCTACTTCGTGAGTAGATGGAGTTGATTGAATGGTTGTTGAACATAGGAGGTTACAAACATCATCTCCTCGGAAATGAGGAGATTGTGTCTTACTTCTAGCCATCACTCAGTACCAGCAATAAATAATTGTACACTTGATTCATCGCTATCCCTTGCTATGTATTCAGATGTGAGAGGCGACCAAGGGGTCATCTCATGTCTCCAACGCCTAGGCGATGGCCTAGGCGTTTGAGACGATATTTTATTAAAATAATATATATAATTCAGAAATATAAATATATGTATAAATATCACAAAAATGCATACATAAAATCAATAAACTTCCTAAATTAATTCATTCCTACAATCAAACAAATTAAAATAAAATTAACAACAAATCTAAACAAATTTAAACAAAAAATCAAATGGGCCAGAGCGTGCGTGTTGAAGAGTGGAGCCTGAACTCAGTTGGAATACCCAATTGGAAGGTTTCAATTGGAACGCCGCGGATCGACTTGCGCACTCAAGTCGCGAGGGTCGGGGGGCAGCGCACGGGCAGGGGGTCTCCGGGGGACGGAGCCCCACAAAAGAAAAATTTTATTTAAGGGTACTACCGTAATTGGTGATTAGTGGTGCCCTAAGGGTATTACTGTCATTGGCGAGGCGAGGGTCATGACAGAGGGCCGCGTTCTCAACAGTGTAGAGGTGGACCGCACCCACGAGGCCTGATTGAGGCGGAGGCGAGGCGACTTGTGGCTGCCTTGCCTCCCCTCCTCACCTAGGTGATTGCCTCCATCGCCTTTGATAACATAGATCCACTGTCTTGCATTTTCCTACCTGAAAGATACCAAGAGTTTTTCTTGGTACGACATAGGAAATTATGCAAATTAGTAGCGTCTTTCAGTGGTTGATGCTTTTGCTGATTATATTTGACTACATACTGATAGGATAGGAGAAAAGCAAAAACTTCAAATGGACAGTATTTTGCGTTCCATTCTTCCTATCTTGTGATCATTATCAAATTCTAAAGTTGCACGGTTTTGCTCTTCACTTTGGATTTGATTAAGGCATTCCTGTAAGTATGGTTTCTACTATGGAACATTCACATTCTTTGGTGTTGAACCAGATGAAACCTCCAGGTTACAAAAATATAGGAAATGGAGATGTCTCTGAGAGAAAGGGGCATAAGTGGAGCAAAGTAGGCTGAATTGGGAATAACTGAGATGAATGCTTAGGCAAATAGAATAAATATATTGGTCCTGTAAATGGCTTTGCTGATTACATTTGATTCTGCACATTGCACAAAGCTAAAAATTGTTGCAGTTATTGTCAATTTCTAAAGTTGCTCAGTTGGTATCTCTTCTACTTCTGGATATAATCAAGGCTTTCACTTCAAGTATACTTTTTCCCATGGAGCATTCACGTTCATTGGTGATGAACCTGATGGAGTGTCTGGAGTGTAAAATATAGAGGATGGAGACTTCTTGGGAACAAGGAGGCAAGATGGAGCAAGATAATCCTCCAGTAGAATTGTGATAATGTTTAAAAAATAAATAAATAGCTATAATCTCTTTTATTCTCAGATTTGATCGTCTGCTTTATGCAGCTCAAAGGATTCCTTTTAGTGGCAAGTCGACTCTATATCCAGCCTCTTGTAGTTCGAAAAAAAATTAATTACTACTCTTTTCCCAGTATTACTTGAACTGCTGATTGATCTGAATACTTCCCTTGTATAAGCACATCTTTTTTTCCCCCAAGCATACATGTCCTGGTTCAATTTGCTTAATTTATATAAAATCTAGTCCAAAAGAATCCCAAGAACTTTCTGGATCAGTAATATTCAAGAATTGGCTTCTCAGAAGTTGTTGTTATCCCAATGTCTCGGATAAAGAATTCCAAGAACTCTATATCCCGGAGAGATAGTTCTCTCTCTCTCTCTCTCACACACACACACACACACACACACACCCCTCTCTCTCTTTCATCTTCAAGAATTAGTTTCTCAGAAGTCGGTGTTATCCCAGTGTGCTGGATAGAAGAATTCCAAGAACTCTATATCCCGGATCTCGCTCTTTGTTGTCAAGGCGTCTAAGGTGACCAAGGCAGTGGCCCACTTCCTTACTGCTTAGGCACTTGGGCAAGCCCATATCACTAATTACATTTCAAGAGAACTACTACTATATATTTTCCACATATAAATTCTATCTTTAGTTTATAGAAAAAATGATATTCACAAATCTTCAGCATATACCTATATTTTAAAAAGCAAAAAAAGAATAAATGATAAATAATAACAAATTAAAAAGGAGAAAACCTATAAGAATTTGCGAATACTTGTCAATCTAGATGAAAATTTTAACTTAAAACTTGGTATTCAAATAATCATGCTCTATACTAGAAGGAAACATAAATATGAGAGCTTCTACATAAATTATAAGCACACCAACTTAGTAATATCATAATTCTTTTACGTGTCAATTGTCAAAAAAATCACAAAATGATACTAGCTTCAAAAATGCACAAACAATAAATCTAGATGCAAATTTGGCGCGAGACGAAGGTGGATCCGAGGTGGGCCCAACTGAGTTTTTCTTAGGTGCTTTTGGGTTGGGATGAGGTTGTCGCCCTACATGAGATGGCTCACATGGGGCTACTGCTGTAGTGGGCTTGTGTGTCCCATGGTTTGTCATATCGGATCTCGGCTTCATCTCAAGGGGGTTGGAGAGAAGAGATTTCGGATAGATCCTATGTAGTCTGAGGCGCGCCTAGGCGCTCGCCTAGGCGCATCTCAGAGGTGAGGCGGTGCCTGCTCGCCTCGCCTCGCCCTGTCTCGCCTCGCTCTGGCCACAGTTTGTCTCACTCTCTCTCTATCTCACATAGACACACAGAATTTGATTTTTGACAATGGTTTGTTAAATTCCATGTGAATTTAGTGAGTCATAATAATTTGAATCATTGGATTGAATGAATTTAGAAAATTTATTGACTTTATATAGGTATTTTTGTGATATTTAGACATATAATTTATTTTTTTAATTATATATACATATTTAAAAAATTCTCGCCTCAAACGCCTAGGCCATCGCCTAGGCGTTTGAGGCATGAGGCGACCCCCTGGTCGCCTCGACCGCCTCACGCCTCAGACTACGTAAGATAGATCTCGAAAAAATCTCTGAAAATTGGGTTTGGTGATTCCAGAAAATTTTTCATATGTATAGTCTATTTTCTAAGAAAATCTTAATTTTTTTATAATAACCACTCAATTTCACAAACATATTTTTGTAATTGACAACGTAATTTTACCAAATAAAGAGTAATGATAACAATAACAAATAACAACAATATAAACAACCATATCATATACCACAAGTAACAACAATATGAACAAAATAAATATTATAAATTATTAAAAATAGTGCAACAGATCTAAAAGTATACCTTCTGAAATTTAAACAATTCTTCAAGAATTCGCTATTTTTTCACGACTACCACCTTGATCAGCAATTTCGACAAATAAAACTAAAACAAATGACACACACACAAAAATTAACATGAAAAAGTTAAACCAAGACAACGCCCTGTTTTTCCCTCTCTCTATATCTGTCTCCCTCTATCTCCCCACTCTTCGTCTCTGTCGGAGAGAGGGGGAGACACCTGATCCCCGATCCGCCCGTCCACTCGGAGATCTGACGCCGGTGAACTCGGTCATACACCGACGCCGTTGATTGAGCCAACCGGTTGCCGGGGAGAGCCACCTAGGGCGGCTCCGGCGAGCTCGTGCAAGGAGACGCAGTGAGACTATGAGAGAGTGTAGGGGTGAGAGAGAGATGGCTTGATCGGGGGCGGGGGTTTTAAAAGTTGAAAATTGCACTGGTTGGGGGGGGGGGGTTATAGCCGGTTTGTCGTTTCACCCCCAACGGAGACCGCCCCGCCCAGATGCGCCGAGAAACCTTCAAATCGGGCTTTCCGTTTCTTGCGGACGTGCCGAGACAGAGATCTCGTTGAGATCTCGCGAGATGGCATTCCATGGTGTGTCTATCATTCAGGGTGAAGGTGTTGTGGCTGGGTGGGAAAGTGATTCGACTGGTAGGGAAGAGAGAGAAAAAGGGGAAAGGAGGAAGGGGCCCATGGGAAGGGGCAGTTGTTTGCTGGGGCACACTGTTGCTGTTATCGGTAGCCCTGGGCGGTTGCGGTGGTGTCAACTGGGGCCGGGGGGGGGCTGCTGCTAGATCGGCTGCTGTGGCTCTTGGTTGTGACTGCCCGGCTGCGCGGAGAGGCGGAGAGAGGGGTGGGGCACAGCTGCTGCGGTGCAGTGAGTTGAGGACTGGCTGAGCAGGGGCGCCCAGGTTGCCGCGGACGTGGGGCGGGGGTGACGAGGGTGAAGCTGTGGTTGTTGTGCTGTTGGGTGGAGGCTGCTGGGCTTCTTGCGAACCAGAAGGGAGAATGAGAGAGAAGAAACTGAGAGGAGGGAGATGCATGAGAGGAAAATAGGACCTGGTGTGTGCAGACAGAGCATCCACCGGGGAGGGTGCCAAGCGCCGGCGCAGGAGGCTGGCAACAGCATTGACAGCGTTGACTGGTCCGGCGGTGAGGGCCGTCGTGAACCAGTGCCTGGTCGGAAGAGAAAGACAGAGAGAGAGCAAGAAAAAGGGAGTAGGAGACAGCAGGGAATGAGGCGGCTGTTCTTTGGGGAGTGGCTGGAACAGGTGGAATTGGGATGGCCGGCGAGGTGAGGGTGGCGACCACTTGGGCAAGCAGCGGAGGTAGTGCTGCAGTGGCACAGAGGCAGGGGTGGCTCAGGCCACATGGCGGGGGGGGGGGGTCGGTGACAGCTGGCGAAGGATCCTGGTGGAGGCGGCAAGGGTTACGACTGGTGTTGTAGCAGGGGATGGCGAAGAGTGCTGTGGATGGAGGTGGGAGTGCAGCTGGCGGTGGTTGGGGTGGTGGCCAGTAGTTGGTGATGACCGGTGCATCCGGAGCTGCAGGAGGTGTTGGTGCTGGTGGCTGTGAAGGTGGGGGCGAACCAGTGGGAACGAGGTGGCGGCGAGTTTGGCAGGCCGACGCGTTGCGGTAGCCGGCACTTTGCTGGTGGGGCTGCAGTTGTGAGGGAGGGGAAGGAAGAGGTGGGGATGACAGCTAGGTTTTAGGTGGGTGTGGTGTCGATGGAGGGAGGGAGGAAAAGGAGGAAGAGAGAAGGGTGGGTTTGTATTGGCAGTGAGTGAAGAGAAGAAGAAAAATGTTGAAAGAGTGAGGGTGGGTGTACAGCTGACAGAGAAAGAAGGGAGTAGGAAGGAGAGAGGGTGTACTGTGGAAGGGAAGGAGGAGGAAATAGGAGAGAAGGGAAGAGTATGGTTGGGCAAAGGGGCTTTCTATTCTCATTCCATTCTCTAACATGGTCCCAAAGAGGGAAGTACATCTCTTACATAAAGGAAGAAGAAGACTCAAGGCTCTTAAGACTGGCAAAGCATCTCTTGCAAACATTAGATTTTGTGGATCCTCTAAGAGAATCCAAGCAAATCTCGAAAAAAAAAGAAGGAAAAAAACACTACATGGGGAAAAATGCAACTACCCCAATCATGATACAAATACTAACATGGGGAAAATAGCATACTATTAAAATACTAATAAACACCTAATGGTGAAGTTCTTCTTCCAACCATGGTGTGATTGGGTCTGGGTCTATGGCGCTGGTACACCTGCCTCGGACTGAACCTCCATCTTGACCAAAATTGAGTTCCTTTCTTGCTTTATTTGCTGGCTTCTGCAAGGGGGAAATAAAAAAAAAAACCAAGAGCGGGGCAACTTGCACCATGCAACAGTGAGCCAATGTCCACAAGAGAAAGGAAGAGGAACTGGCAGGGAGAAGAATCTGAGAAAGGAGAAAGGGAAATAAATCTCCCATCTTCTCTTTTCAATCTTGACATTATCCCTTGTCAATTTTTTGAAATTGCCCTGAACTTTTCTTAAAATGCCAAAGCAGAACCCAGAACAAGGCAGTGGATGCCCATGCCAAGGCAGGCTAGCCAGGCCCAAAGTGGCCTGTGCACCCAGACAGCCATGCGAGTCCCTTAATCAGCTGTTCGCCTGGGTACCAGGTCACTTTGGGCATCAACTAACACCTTGTCACCTAGGCAACGCCTTGAAAACAAAGCTCTCTCTCTCTCTCTCTCACACACACACACACACACACACACACACACACACAAATTCATTCTTGATCTTGGTAGATGCTTCTGGGGACAGATCTCGGAAGATGCAAACTATGGTAATCTTACTATCACATATTTTACCGCTGTCATAGAATTTGAATGCAAACAAACTTTTGGCTCCTAAGGACATGCATATGTTTCAAAAAGCATGAAACTTTACCTAACAAGATTGGTCAGAGGTATCTGCCTTTCTTTCTATTTGGCTGGACGTTGCATTGGTTCTCCTTGGAAGAGAATGGGCTTTCTATTGTTGAGATAGCTAGTCTGTATGTTTGATGGAAATCCAGTGGTGTAGGAAACATGAGCTGGTGATGCAAGTTCTTAACTTAATGTACACTATCTGTCTTCCATTGATTGTCTTTCATCCATTACCCGTGCTATACTTCTTGAAAGAAAAATGATCAATTTGTGCAGATATTATTTTTTTTCACAATAAATACATATGCATGCATTTGTTGTAAAATGATGCAAGAGAATTTCTTTGCATACAGAAATCATCTAAGACATCTATGTTCATAAGGTGTCTGAAATCTCTTCCGAAGTAGGATGAATGAATCTTTTTACCCCTTTTTTCTCGGTCGTATTTTAGAACCGTGTCTGTTGCTTGGGTATATCTTGTGACGTGTTCGTTATTTAATTCCATCCTGGCAAGAAAGTCACACAGCAGTGAACCTCTGCATGAAAACTGCACAACACCTTTTCCTTGGAACATTTAGGGCTGGTTTGTTTTTTGAACGGGGTTACCGTGTTCAACCCCAAAGGGTCGAACACGGTGCCCGACCCCGGATAAGAGTTATGTGTGTGAGGAGAGAGTGTGGGCCTCCCACCTCTCTCCTCGGATGGGAAACCCGCGCGGCGCTATTCCGATATCAAACCGGCCCTTAAGGGTTTGTTGGGGAACAGGAGTATGAAACTTAAAATTAAGGGAATCTGCTGGATATCCCGTCATCCAAAAAAGTTTGGATTGTTGGAAAAATCTGGAGTAAAAGAGTGATAGATGACCTTTGCATGCAACGCATTATCCATGTGGGAACCAAGGCATTATAGAAGTCCAAAAATGCAAGATTAGGGTAATGAAAAACTCATTTAGAGGCAAAAATTGGCATGCGAGTTTAAGTCTTCGTCCATATTTTATTTTGGGATCATGCTCTGTTTTTTTTCCCCTTTTCGCTGCATTACCAAATGCAATGTAAACCTGAATGCACTGTCGTAGGGCAGACTGTTTTCACTTTGAGCAAGAGTAAGTTACCAAATGCCATGTCTTTATACTTAGAAAGCGTTTTGCCTCTCTTTTTTATGATCTATAGGTACATAATTGGGTGGCGTTAAGAATGCAGCAACTCTTAACTTGAATTTAAACATGCATAATGAAGATAAGGAAAGAAGTACTTAAAGGAGAGATTAATGGTATAGATTCTACATTTTTCACCAGTTTTAAATATTTCATCTGTTAATTCAGCTGTAACGGAGATGTCAGAAGACTACGCCAGTATTTTCGGAAATGTTCTCTTCAACAATTTCTGTTTTTTCCTCGTTCTTGTTTATGATGGGATGTGATGAATAAATTGGTTGGCCCAGGGAAACTGTGGTAATGATGGGTTGACCGTGGGGGGATTTGGTGCATCATTCTGGGCGACAACCTTGAAGTTCTCCTGCTCGGCGTCGCTGTTCTGGGCGACAACCTTGAAGTTCTCCTGCTTAGCTGACACATCGCCTCATTGTGATGCAGTTTCGAGTAAGTAGCTGGCATTAAAAGGTGGGTCTTTTTCTTGAGGAAGCTCATCCTGCACCCCCAAGGTATTTGCACACCTTTGATGTGCAGCAAGTTTAACTCTTTTTTTTTTTTAACATACTGTGAGATGGGAGTTCACCTCATCTATCTGTCCATACAGCTCACCCCTCATCCGATGGCAAAAAAAACTTAAGAAAAATTTAAAAAAGAGATCTGATTATCTTATCTTTTTAAATTTTTTTTTTCTTTTGGACCGTCCGATGGGGCGGTGTGCTGGTGTGGACAGATGTTAGAACAAGAAGAGTGTGAGAAGTGACCAAGGATATTAATCCAGGAAAATATAATGGAAATTAGTTTTGTGACATCAATAAGTAACATGCAATGGATTTGACACATGAAACTAAGAAATGCATTGCGAGTGTATCAAGTTAGCATTTATTAATCGGATGCTTATCTTAGGGTGACTGTATTTTGCTTTTTTCTGGGTTGTGTTATAAAAGTTTGTCAGAAACCTGTGTTAGAGATTTATTTTTCCAAATATAGTGTATCATTTTCCTTCAAAATTTTAGGTTGATTAATTTCTCTACCATAGTTGATAAATTTTAGGATGTCTAATCAATTCGCGATTAAATAATCAGAAAAATAAAAAAATAAAGATTAGATGTCCTAAATGGGTCAAAAATAATCTGCTCATTATTTTGGACAAATTAGAGTGTCTAATCTTTATTATTTTTTTTTAATCCTTCCGGTCGTCAGTCAATCGGGCTGTATAGACATGTATCTTTGTATCTCGGGTTTAGATTGACCTAAAAATTATTTTGAGGAATACAATTGTGACTTGGGGAGCAGGAAAAGCCCCCCCCCCCAAAAAAAAAAGTTGACCTCAGATCATTATAAGGTTTTTTTTAAAAAAATTTCTTCGGATTCCTCAACTCCCATCAATATTATGTGGATTAATGAAGACTTGAGGGTGCACATCAAAAGGTGCGCAACAAATAGGGATTTTTACATATATATACTCATAAAATTTGATTTTGTTAAATACATCTCTCATTTGAGCATATTGTCTTAAACATCTTTTATTTAGATAGAAATATTATGATTATATCTTTTTAATTTGTTGTCGTCGACGGAGTAGATTATTTCGTGAAATATGTCATCTACGATCTTTAGATCTAAAATATATTTGATAAAATTAAAATTTATAAGGATATATATATATATATAAATCTTATTCTTTAATTCACATTTAACTTGAGTTAAATATATCAGAGTTACGACGAAGATATAATCGTGACATTATCTATATTTTAAGAATATTTATGATAATATGTACTGATGAAAGATATATTTGATAAAATTAAACTGTATAAGAGTATCTATGTTAAAATACCCAACAAATATTACTCAAAATTTTGACAGAATTAATTTTACCGCACAACAAAAGATTGGGATGGGTTCTCTTATGCAACGGATGTTCACCGATATCTACACAAGCTTGTGGGCAGTGAGAAGGCCCCCTTTCACGTGTTGGATAAGGTCCATGCTAGAGGTTTACATCATAAAAGCAAAATACTGACGTCTTTATGTTATATTATATTATATTATATTAATGGCATGTGAATGGGAGTCCAGGTGGTCAATCTATGTAGGTGATCAGCATGTACAGACTGCCAAGGTGATACTTCTGAAGCTAAAATTTTGTTTAAGTGTTTTCATGTGATTATAGTTTAGGTTAATGTTTGTACACTAACTTGAAGACACTTGAATATTTTTGAGGGGGGGGGGAGTAATAACAAATGTATGTTTTCTGCCCATTCACATTTTCAAACTACCCAGCACCAAATTTTCCAAAAATCCATCTAAAGACAGATTATCCAACTCTCTGCTGGAGCACATCTTGTGTCTGATTCCCAAACCCCCTGTCATGAAATTCAATCACATCTGTTTTTAACAGGGATAAAAAATGAGTTCTTCAAGATATATGTTTTACTATATTTATATTTAAATATAAACCATCCTCCATTTATGCAAGCCTTATAGAGGGGGGGAAAAAGGTGATCATAATCTTAACATGCCTTCTGTTCTTGAACAGTCATACATAGATCATAAATTCTTTTTTAGTCAATTTACAGTACATATAAATCATTTGTGAATTCAATATATGCCCATATTAGTAAAGCAAATCCAAGTTCTTAACCATGGCCTGATCAGTACAAGCTCCCTACGTTCAGAGATCATAGTTTTTTTTTTGGCCAAACCGAGCTGCTGAATACTGGGAAAAAGATTGCATCACAGAAGCATCCATTTTGTACAGGAATCATCACAAGACCGAAGCCACCAAAGGGAATGATAAGGGGAGACGGGGGAGACGCCCCCATCTCGGCCAGAATCATCGATCCTCCTTATTGGGTGTGTATTCTACAGGGAAGATGGAGGGCGAGCTCACCGGACCGCAGGGATCAGTGCTCGTCGGGGGACGCCAGCCGGGAGGCGATGGCGGAGTGGTACATAGCGTCGTGCCAGGTCTCCGTCGCCCGCATCTCCCTCCGCAGGACCCTCGCCTTCTCGGCCGTCAGCGCCGACCGCTTCCTCTCGCCCGGCCTCCCCGCACCGATCTCCTCCTCCGCGTCGCCCGATCTCTCCTTCGCCGGCGCCCGGTCGGATCCCGGCCTCCGAACGGCCGAGAGCAGGAGCGGGGCCCACCAGGGCCGCTTAGGTTGGCCCGACGGGATCACGACCCGGTGGACGAGGGGGGCGTCAGATGGGGAGGAGGACGGCTTCTTGCCGGGATCCGCGGCCGCGGCGGCACAGGGTGGCGCCCGGGCGCGGGCCGGGAGGAGGTGGTGAGGGGTGGCGGGGCAGAAATGGGGGGACGCCATCGCCATAGGAGGATAGCCGAAGAGATGGCGGCGGCAGCGGAGGGGCCTCCGTCCTTGTTCTCTTTTATGTCTCTCTCTCTCGGGTTGGTCTTCTGCTCGCCGGCTGGGAAGACGACGCGGGGGCCCATTTTATAAAGCTGGTAAGGAACGGGATAAAAGTAAAACAAGGCCGAGTGCTGACGTGGTGTCGAATCACGCGTAACTTACAGACCGACACGGAGGTGACGTGGTGTGGACGGTGATGGAAATTCAATTATTTCGTTATAAAAAATTCTTACTAAATAGTGCTCAATACAATTTAATGAAAATATCTTTTTTTATTAATATCTCTTATGTGAACTTGATTAAGATTTACCGAACCTTACTTATTTTTAAACTTTTGGGTACTCGACAGCATTATGATTTTTTTCATAATTTTTTAGAAAGAATAATCTAATGAAAATGAGATTTTAAAAGATTATAAAAAGTAAAAAAATTTCATCCGATCTCTCTCTAAATATATATATTATCATTTTTGAGTAATTTGATTTGACATTTAAGATGCATATGAGAACACATTGTTAAGATTTCAATCAGTAAAATTTCTGACAAAATTTAAGTTTTATCTAATGTACACTACACTTTTCTACTTGAGTGTAGAGAAGATTTTTCGACGAAGCGAGAAGTCAGACACAAAAGGGTTGAAATTTTCAAATCCTTCAAAGTAACTCTTATATTTGTTTCTCAAGATTTTAAATGATGAATACTTTTTTGACACTATGCTCATGACACAGAGGATGGATTCTGGGCAAAGAAACAGAGTCCGTCTCCATACCAAACGAGGTCTTAGTGAAATTTTAGGAAGACGAGGATTACACATAATCCATGACTCATTGAGTGTTCAAATGTAATCTTAATCAATTTAACTCCAATCATCCTAAATTTCCGTGTCTTGTTGGAGGAACAATAATGTTCCTATTAGAATGATGAGTATCACTGCGTTAGATTTTCATCATAAAAAATTAAATTAGTAGACAAATGTTCTCTTTATTTTTTTGGTAGTTCCTTATTTAACACATTTAGTTTAGGACTCAGTACGACCATCCAACATCTTTAGATCAAAATTTAGTAAGATTATTAATTAATATATTATCTTTTTTATAATCAATGTGTTAGTAAATCGAAGATGTACAATCAAGAACCAAAAATTACACACCGAATAATTTATTAGACAAATGCTCTCGCTGATATAAATTTAAGAAATGTTAAGGTGTCATATTTTCTTGGCTTTAATCTGTTTTCATGTTGACTGTGTTTAACGTACCGGTGCGGGTCGCCCCGACTGACACGACCCGATCCGACCCAGGTGGTGGGTGGGACGCTCGGGTCGTGGGTCGTCATCGGGACGTTCTATTAATTTAATATTATATATATAAAATATTTTTATTATATATATATATATATATATAATTTTTTTTATTTTAACATGGAACGAGATGGATCGAGACGGATCGAGACGGGATCGACCCGACCCGTCTCAGCCCGTGACTAGGACTGATGGTTCGGTGGAGACGGCAAACCCTGATATATGTCATGTCCACTTCTTCGCCATTTTGGTTTTGTGGGTTTAAAAGTTAAAAAGAAATTCATTGGTTAAGAACTCAAAGACGAATAAAGTGGTGGAGTTTTAAGGGAATTGGCGGCTTGAAAAAGAATACACTGATTTCCTAACACAAAGGGAATTCCAATGAAGAGGGCATTAAAAGAAATTTAAATGATTATTAATGATAAGATCCAATTAAGAATGAGAAAAGTATTGAAAAATAAGTATGAAAAAGTATCCCTATATCTCTTAAATCATTCAAAATTATCTTTATATTCCTATTTTTATAGCATTTACGTGTAATATCTCTCAAATCTTTAATAAAATAGTCATTATGTTTCTTCGCTGGAGTATAGAGATACTTTTTTTATTTTAAAGACTCAACAATTTGAGTTGCACTCCTTTTGTCTTCACACACACACACACACACACACACACACACACACACGGATTGCCAATGCAGCGTTGTCGGGAGGCTGGGAGGTGTCCATGGGTGGAGGAATGGCGCGTGAACACTGCTGCATGAATACGGCAACGGCGCGTGAAGCCGTCGGGAACTCCGTTTTGGCAGTGGCGAGGTCCGTGCGCGCGCCACCGCATGGTCGCTGCCGACGATCACGGACCACCTCATGCGCCTGGACGTTGACATTTGGCATGCTGTCCCGATCGCATCCAAAGTGATTGCTTTAATTAACGCAACGGCGACCAATGACGGTGTCAATAAGGAGGAGCCGCCCCAAGTCACCGAGTAGACGAGGAAGGGAATAAGGGGACAGATTGGACATGGGGGTACGTGTCCCCCAAGTTGGGGTGGGGGTGCCCCCCAAGTGACCATCCATCGGTCTCTCACGCCTAAGGTCTTAGGCCCTCTTTGATAGCGGAATAAGTTACGGAGAATATCTTAACCAGTGTTTACTTATTCCAAAGAAAAGCTATGTTTACTTTGATAAGAATGTACCATAACCCAGGTTACCCATAGAATAACCTCCCTTGTTCCATCTACTTTGACAAGAATTTCTAATAATTGTAGATAGGTTAAGAGTGATTTATATGCCTATACAACTCAACTCAAATAAAAAGATGGACATTGCTTGTGTGGCTAAATCGGAATGCATCTCGAACGTGGATACGATTTAACGTAACCCAACAACACTACATATAAAATTTGTTTCTCGTTTGACGCAAATTTACATGAAACTTGAATCTCTTTTTTGCCGATAAACATTCAAAATACTGCGTTCTCAACACATAAATCCACTCTAGCAAAAAAAATAATATTTTTTCCATCTCCAATCAACAAACAAATGTACATAAAGTCAACATTTTGATAATCAACAAGGCATTGCATTAAAATTGGGACATAAATTTACACAAGCAAATACTGAATCCACTGTCACAATTACATATACATAAAATAAAAAATATCAGGCCATTTCATTGTGCACCATATTTTACAGCCCCTACATTGCAGTACTTGAATACACAAGATTGTATAATCTCTTTGTCGAACACCATGTCGAGGCGACCACCTTTGGACTAGAAACCGTTGGTCTTCGAGCCGAGGAACTTGTCAGGAATAGATGAGAGGACGACGACGCGGGATGAGACATCACGGACAACTGGAGCTTCTTGCATGGGCCAGGACAAGGCATCTTCGGATTCCCTCTTCTACATCCAGATGCACAAACAACTGTACGGAGTGATCAGATCTGTACTTCATTTGCCACCTCGGGTGTACCATATAACCACAATAGAAAGTCTCGGATACTGTGGGATCGGAATTCAAGTAATCAGAACAAATTAAAAGCGCAACAATTATAGACAACAATTTGTATACGCAATATGCCTTGATGCGATAAGAAGTTGCATTTTTCATACCTGCTTACAACCAAATTTGGAGAGGGCAGTGGAAATCATAAATTCCCCAATGTCAGACGCTAAATCAATATCGTGTCTTACCTCACGTGTGACCCTCAACCTGTAATTGCTAGCATGGGGGAAAGAGTGCAACCTTGATATATTACAAACACAAAGCTCCATACTAGAGTTCCAAACACCTGATATACCAAATGGCGGTCTCAGCCTCCACAAAAGTCATGTTACAGTTTGGATAAAGAGTGCAGAGATTTTTGAATGTCCATTTAAATCAGCATGCCCACAACAAAAGAAATGGCCATTTACTCACCAGAAACATGCAGAGAGCTGACAGAGTAATATTGAGAAGAACATAGCCAACAACAAAAGTTAATTGCGTGCGTAATAAAGCTTGCTTGAAAGCTTAAAAAAATTTACTCACCCCACGTGATAGATTTACTGAGAACAAGTAATTTTACTCAGCCAGCCTTGTTGACAACCCAACGCCCAAATAATTGCATTATCTAAGCCTGTAACATCCCAAAATTGTAGCCAATTAAATGTAACCATGTATTAGTTGCTATGATAATGTTATGAAACAAATGTACATACATACATGAAACAAATATCTGAAGCCCTGGAAATATATGTTATGAGCCAAACCAAGCAATGATAAGGGACATAATAACAATACCATGAAATGTTTAAGTTCCCATCCAATTTGAGCACAAACAACTTGGAGTGCTGGTTGTGGTTAATACTTTCCCATTGCAACATGAAGATATACTAACATGCAACTTAGGGAGGTTATACAGGCACAACAAGAGTCGCTTGAGTCTACGCAAACAACATGAAAGGAAAATTACCAATGCTGAAGGACAATTTGTGAAGATCTTGCTGCTGCCAGTTTCATCTCCAGGCTACAGATTGCATTATCTAATTGTGAACGCGTCACGTGGTGGACTGAGAGAGAGAGATGGGGTTTCTCCCTCTCTGAGTGAAAGGGTAAAAAGTGATGAAAATGAAAACGCGTGCGTAAAAAGGATGATGTAGGAAAGAGGGTAGAGAGTATGACCTGAAAGGTCACTCTGTACGAGGACGTGGAGCCTAGACTTACCGGACCCTCGGTACAGGGCGAAGAACGGGATCCGAAGACCCTCTCACGCAAACTGAACCTCTTCCCGGTAGGCGTGACCTACCATTCCGAGGGCAGCTTTCTATATACCGAGTGCGAACTTGGGACTCTACGTAGTAGAAGTTGGCGGACACAAAGACACACGTAGACTCGAAATTTAGAACGGTATATCACTCCTCACACAATAATAATAACATGAATATAAACAGTAAACAGACCACCGCAGGATATTGATCCGTGCGGGGTTTTAACAACAATATAATAGGTGCAGAAAGAAAAATGCCGAAAGTAAATGACCACGGTGAAATGACTCACCGCGGCCGATTATAGTACAAACAGACCCGGGTTTTAGCTATCCGCGGGTATTATAGACATAAAGTAAAATTTACTACAAGCACGCGTTTGGTGGTGTGATCGCCGGGGACCGTGGGCCCCAAACTGATTGATTGATCGCTTGGCCTTTGACGCGGGATTTGCGCGGGTTCCTTCTTCCTCTTCGTTCGACGGGTCGAAGAAGGGGGCTTTTGACTGGTTACCTTGCAAAATGGACAAACATAAAATAAAATTAAGTCAGAACAGATGATACGATATGATGACAATTCATGGAATAAAACACTAATGACTGGATAATAGACTAAAGATACAATAAAATAATAACAGTAAAAAGGAAACAGAGCCGCTAATGATGATGCAAACGCGGCCAAACGGTGGGACGGAACGGCTTCCCGTGTACGGAAACACGCGGGATTGCTGATCAGCCGGAGCTTCGGCTTTTATTCCTGCACCAATTTAAGAAGCATTAAACGTATATGCACGTAAAAGATACACACTCATATATATATATATATATATACATATATTACTATATGTACATAAATATATATATAATATCTATTTACACCATAAGCTAGATATATATATATTTAGTGTATATATATATAACTCTTATATATAAAAATTATATATATACATGGTAGTAACTACTATATAAATATTATATATTATTTATATATATCATATATAAATACTATATATACATATGAATACTAAATATATAAATGCTATACACCTAAAACAGAGAATTTACAGGGGGATAAAAGGGAAAATAAAATATATAAAAGAAGTGAGAGGAATTGAAAGAGAGGGGGAAAGAAGAGAGAAGCAGGGAGACGAGGGAGAGAAAAAAGAGAGAAGGAGAAAGAGATCGGTAGGGGAGAGAGTGACAGAAATGGAGAGATGAGAGGGGGAGAGAGAGAGAGGAGAAATGAGAGGGAGAGAGAGGGAGATAAATAAAATAAAAAATAAAAGAGAGAGGAGGAGAATTAGAGAGAGGACGAGAGAGAGAAGATGAGGGAGAGAGGGACGGCGAGATGAGGGAGCGAGAGACAGAGAGAAAGGGAGAGGAGAGAGTTACGGTAGGGAGAAGGGGAGAGAGAGGGGGAGGATTAAATAAAATAAAAGAGAGAGAGAGAGAGAGAGAGAGAGAGAGAGAGAGAGAGAGAGAGAGAGAGAGAGAGGGGGGGGAGAACCGATAGGGGGAGAGAGAGACGGCAGGGGGGAGAGTGACAGAAATGGAGAGATGAGAGGGGGAGGGAGAGAGAGGAGAAATGAGAGAGGGGGAGAGAAAGAAGAGAGAGAGAAGATTAAATAAAAATAATAAAAAAATGAAAAGAGGGAGATCGAGAGAAATGAGAGGGAGAGAGAGGGAGATAAATAAAATAAAAAATAAAAGAGAGAGGGGGAGAATTAGAGAGAGGACGAGAGAGAGAAGATGAGGGAGAGAGGGACGGCGAGATGAGGGAACGAGAGACAGAGAGAAAGGGAGAGGAGAGAGTTACGGCAGGGAGAAGGGGAGAGAGAGGGGGAGGATTAAATAAAATAAAAAAGAGAGAGAGAGAGAGAGAGAGAGGGGGGGGAAGTAGGGAGAGAGAGAGTTCGTGGGGGAGGGAGAGAGAGACAGACGAGAGGGAGAGAGAGACGAGAGGGGGAGAGAGAGAGGGGCAGACGAGAGGGAGAGAGTTCGCGGGGGAGGGGGAGAGAGACAGACGAGAGGGAGAGAGAGGGACGGCGGGAGAGAGAGGGAACCGGCGGGAGAAAGAGGGAGAAAGAGAGACAGACGAGAGGGAGAGAGAGGGAGTGCAGAGAAAGAGAGACTGAGGGGAGAGAGCGGTGTAGACACGCCATTCCTGACGTCTCCTGAGTAAATCTCATATTACACTATGATACCCCAAGGCGGCCTTCACATTTTTAATTACTCTGGTGATTTCCTATTTTTATGAATTTTTTTACATTTTTTTGAATTATTCCGTAAAAAATCATGGAAGTGTCCAGGCGCCTGGACACCTCCATCAATGACCAAAAAATAATAAAAAAATCAAAATCATGGAAGCGTCCAGACGCCTGGACGCCTCCATCAATGACCAAAAAAATAATAAAAATCAAAATCATGGAGGCGTCCACCTACCTGGACGCCTCCATCAATGCAAAAATAATAAAAATAATATCAATAATCATAAAAAATAAAACAAAAATCAAATAAAAATATATATATTTATGGAGGCGTCCAGGCCCCTGGACGCCTCCATAAAAATAAATAAAAAATATAAAATGCCAGCCCTAGCATAAAAAAACAAATAAAAAAATAAAATAATATAATTTTGGAGGCGTCCAGGCCCCTGGACGCCTCCATCAAAACCCTCACGGGCGCCGGCCACCGAACGACGGTTTGTCGTGTGTGAAAAAATTCAAAATATAGAGACGTCCAGTCAACTGGACGCGCCCATTTCTGAATCACGAGGCGCCGCTCACAAAACCACGCGTTGTGCCAAACCGCGTGCGGCCGTCGTCGGTTTTCGGTGGACCTGTTTGAGGCGTCCGGGACCCTGGACGCCTCCACAAAAATATTCCAAAAAAATAAATAAAAATAGAATAAAATATTATTTCGGCCCTGATGGAGGTGTCCAGGGTCCTGGACGCCTCCACCCTCCGGAGCCCTATAAATAGAGGCCCACCCCCTCAGTTCTGGAGGAGCTAAGCAGTGATCCGATAGGCTGCCGGAGCCCAGAGGCTACGGAGTCATTTTTCTAACCCGTGGGGTCTTTTGTAGGTGGAGGTTCTGCCGGCTTCTCGGGTGCCTACGCTCGCGAGAGGAAGGTCGTCTTCATCCACCGCGCTTCTACGTCGTCCCCACGCTGCCGGAGCTCCGCCGAATTTCACCACCGGCACATCCAATAAGCCAACTCTTTCCTTTTCTTCGTAGTTCTTTGCATTCATCATCTCGCATCCATCATCTCATTTTCCTCCTACTCGAGTCTGAGAGGGGTTTAAAAGATAACACCAACCAGGTGTGTGTCTTCCCGTTATTTCGTCATTTTTATTGCAAGGACATGAATACTACACATTCATTTTTCTAAGCCACTTGTCATTTGTTTGTCGTTATTTTGCAAGGGTAGCCGAGGAAAGCCCTCTCCGTCGGCCGGCCGGAAGGAGAGGAAGAAGCAACCCGCCATCTCCCGCTCTTGAGGTAGGCGCGATCACTTTCTTATTTTGGGGTCTTTCCTGGCGATCACATCTTTTCATCGAGGCCGCGGCGAGTCACTTCCCCAATGGCCGTTTAAATTTATGTTCTCATATTCTCTTTATATCCTGTTATATTTCGTTTATATCATCGAGGCCGCGGCGAGTCACTTCCCCAATGGCCGTTTAAATTTATGTTCTCATATTCTCTTTATATCCTGTTATATTTCGTTTATATCATCGAGGCCGCGGCGAGTCACTTCCCCAATGGCCGTTTAAATTTCTGTTCTCATATTCTCTTTATATCCTGTTATATTCTGCTCATATCATCGAGGCCGCGGCGAGTCACTTCCCCAATGGCCGTTTAAATTTCCGTTCTTACATTCTCTCTATATTCTGTTATATTCTGCTCATATCATCGAGGCCGCGGCGAGTCACTTCCCCAATGGCCGTTTAAATTTCCGTTCTTATACTCTCTCTATATTCTGTTATATTCTGCTCATATTCTCGAGGCCGCGGCGAGTCACTTCCCCAATGGCCGTTTAAATCTCTGTTCTTATATTCTCTTTTATATTCTGCTATATTCTGCTCATATTCTCGAGGCCGCGGCGAGTCACTTCCCCAATGGCCGTTTCAATTTTTGTTATTTAATTTCTGCACTATTCCCGTCCCCCCGAGGTCGCGGCGAGTCACTTCCCGCTATGGCCGTTTGAACCCCATATCTT
Source organism: Amorphophallus konjac (assembly GCA_022559845.1). NCBI lineage: Eukaryota > Viridiplantae > Streptophyta > Magnoliopsida > Alismatales > Araceae > Amorphophallus > Amorphophallus konjac. Next base: position 60,216 of record JAHNEJ010001537.1, read on the forward strand.
GCTATATTATACTTGTCCCGCTCGCCCCGCCGGAGCAATCTCCCGTGGTGGCCCCTTCTCTCTCTTCTCTCATCTCTGTGTTGCAGCAAACAGCAAAACAAACAAAAAGAAGAGCCCGCGCGCTCTCCGCATCCTCTTCCCCGCACCATCGAACTCCGAACCGCGTGACGTCGCTCACAGATTGGCGATCACGGTGGGACTTCTACTGCTTCCTCCCGGCTACCCTTACAAGTTCGGCACCACCCGTGCCTCTCCACCTTGGCGCCCACGCGCGCCCCCGGTGTGCTCACGGCAGCACCGTCAGTTCTGATTGGTTCTTTGTTTATTACATGTTTGTTATTTCTGTTGTTTTCCCACTCCATATATCTGTCAGCATTCCATTGCATTCATCCATTCCTCTTTTCTATCCTTTTTTTTCATTTGTTTGAGGATCACCCTTTCCCGGTGAAGGAAGGACTCTCCGTTTGGGAATTCCTCTCAACGGACTAGAATCTTCTACACTGGGACCTCCGTAAGTCCCCGACATCGAAGAATCTCCTCTTCGTTCACTGGGCTGGTTGTACCATTGAAGTTCCCCGAAGTTAGTCATTTCATTCGTGGTGAGACGAGAGACCCTAGCTGACACGGCGGTGAAACAAAAATAAACTAGGGTCCCTATCTTGTGTGAACTTCGGATCTCGCTAAAAACACACAAAAAAATCATCAAAATCAAAACAAAAAAAAGGGCGTAAAGGCATCCACTTGTTTGATAATCTCTGCTACCTACTTGCTAGTGTATGTTTTTGCGTTCTGGGAGAACTGTGAGCATGTCTCACGAGTCTTCTGAGGAGAACCACCCTAGCCGTGGTTTGACAGCCGACCCGCGAGTCTATGCTATGGACTCGGGTCCTTCTCATGACCCCTCGCATGAGGTGCAGGTTATTGCCGGGGACACGTCCCCGCCACAGGATATCACTTCCTTACTAGGCGTCCTCGCCAACACGGAGCTTACCTCTGAACAGCTCCGGGCCTTCCAGGCCATTCTAAAGGGGAAATCTGTTTCCCCCACGCCCCAGGAGTCAACTCCGGCTATCGCACCTCTCCACGAGTCCGTGCAGGCCATTCCATCTCCTTCATTGGCGCAAGCCATCAAGTCTCCCTCGCTTCAAGGACAAGCGAGCCAACAACCTCCCTCATTCCAATTCCCGTCACAATCTCAAACTCCCGGTGTTCCTCACACACCGTTTCAGCCAGGGCCAACTGTCGGTGGTCCGACAGTTCCATCTCATTCCGGGTTTCCCCCTCAAGTCTCCGGGAGACAGTTTCTCCCCCAATGGCAAGTGCCACCTTCACCCCCAGAGGAGCTCGCCCAATCGCTCCTCAATAGGTTCAATCGCATGGACGAGCAGTTTCAAAATCTGAGAAGAATGGTGGACGTGAAAGCCACCCCGGAGGTTGCTTTGCCAATCCTCCCCGTCATTCATCTCCCTCCCTCCGAAATGCCCACGTACCGCAGATACAATGGTACCGGCAACCCCTTCATTCACCTCAAGGACTTCATGTATGAGTCCTCCTATTGGCAAAACGATCAGAGGTCCCTGGCATACCTCTTTCGGAGATCATTGGATGGTCCCGCGCTTGAGTGGTTCTATTCTCTGGAGCCCCGCGAGGCCGAGAATTTTGAAATAGTGCAGAGAAGGTTCTTGCAGAAATATAGGGATAGGGTCGGTCCCTCACTCTCCATTACCGACCTAGTGGCCGAAAAGATGAAACCCGACGAGGATTTTGTCCGATATGCTGATAGATGGAGGTCTCTGGCGGAAAGAATAAGGGATACCCTCTCCGAGCCCGAACAAGTGAAGATGATTGTGTCTAATGCAACCCCGCAGTTCAGACACGTCCTCGCCATGAATAAACTTACTACAATGGAGGAACTCTATGAAAGGGCCCGATACATCCAAACCCAGCTAAAAGACTCCCCCATCATGAACATGTTTGAGTCGCCGAAGCCCAAAGTGGTCAGAAAGACAGGCGCTGGTGTCCCGGGCGGAGCCACATAAGGGGTCGTGACAAATGAGCAAGTCAGTGCGGTCAACAATGCCAACTATGCAGTCAACCCAAGGCCTCAACAAATGCCCCGACTACCCCTTCAATCAAGTCCTTTCCCTCTCCGTCCTCCACCCCAAAATAATCCACCCCAGGATAATATGCCTCCATTACGCCAACCTCAACAACAACAACCACCGCTTCAGTACAACCAAGTTCCACCTCCGGGGAACTATGGTCCCCAACAGCAACAAAGGAGGCCGCTCGGTCCTAAGAGAGCCTACTATCCACCATTGCCAGAAACCTTAGCAGATATTTTTAATGCCCTCATGGCATCAAACCAACTCGCCCTACCCAGAGAAAGGCCCGCCTGGCCCCCAAATGTTGATACCTCCAAATACTGCGTCTACCACAGGCAGCCGGGACACACAGTGGATTACTGCTTCCATTTCAAAGATTACATCCATGATATGAATGATGAACATCAAATAGATTGGGATGAGATGAGACGGTACGTCGCGGCTCTCAAGGCTAGGAGACCTCCTCAGAGGCCACAGCAGCAGTTACAACAGCAGCAGCAGCAGCAACCACAACAACAACAGCAGCCTCAGCAGGCCCCACAACAACAGCCCGACATGGGCATAATCCAGAATCCACTACCGGAGCACCAACAGCCCAATCATCAGGTTAACCCCATCTCCTCCTTCCCGGAAGTCGGGAGAGAGCAGGTGTGGCACCAGGAAAGTACCTCCAACCCTATCGTCATGCAACCCCCTCACCTTGCCCGGGTAGCACCTCTCTCTCATCAACCCGCATCGGTATCGCCTTCACCATTTCCACTACCATTACGCCCTCTCATCCGCACCCCGACCTCCTATCAACCGACACTTTCTACTACGCCTTCACGCCCTCTCACCTTCTCCCACTCCCCCACTTTACCATCCACCTCTACCACATTTACCCCTACGCCTTCTAAACCCCTTATCATCCGTCCACATACATAACCCCGTCTTTCTCCACCACATCACCACTAATACCTTCAAAACCACTCATCACCCACCATCCGCCTCAAAATCTTTACCCGTTTCAAACCTTACCTCCACCTCCACCTTCCAAACCCCTTATCCTTCATAATCCGCGCGATATCCCCTCTACCTCCGCCATGCCTCCATCTAACAAACCCCTCATCAGAATCCCTGCTCCCGTCATCACCCCTGCTTCATCAACCATTCCTCCACTACTACCCCTCAAACCCCTGTTAAAACCCACTGCTACCCCCACAGAGGTACAAAAGCCGCAGGCAATGGTGCTCCGGAGTGGAAGGATTTTCCACAGGGTTTTCCCCCACAACAGTCAGAATCCCGAGCAATCTCAGCCAGAGAAGGATGATGCAGAACAACCAGAAAGAGCTATCCCTGGAACACAGTATGATCTACTGAAACACTTGGACAAGACGCCTGCCCGGATCTCCATCCTAGAGCTACTTCAAAGATCCACATCCCACCAGGCGGCCTTGATGGAATATCTTCAAAAGGTCATGGTTAATGAAGACCTCCCCGTGGAGAAGATTTCGACCGTCCTAACCCCAACAGACACACAACCAGCCATCATGTTTCACAACTACGAGCTCGCTCCCAAGGAATCTCAGAAATATGCATTGTGCATTTCAATAAAAATTAATGGGGTATCCATAAACCCGTGTCTTGTCGACACGGGTGCGTCCATAAATGTGATCTCCATGAGCACTCTTCAGTTGTGTGGGGTTGGCGAGGAACAAATAAGACCTTCCTCGATCACGGTCACGGCTTATGACAATAGCAAAAGGCCGCCGCAGGGGATGATTATTCTGAAGGTAGAACTAGGCCCCATGGCAATCCCCACGGAATTCCATGTCCTCGACATGGACCCCACATTTAAGGCTATACTGGGTCGCCCTTACATCGAAGCCATGGACGCTGTGCCATCCACCAACCATCAGTGCCTGAAGTTTCCTTACAATGGGAGAATTATTAAAGTGGTCAGTACACCTGTCCTTCACACAATGGATGCTATCAACACCTCTCTGCCTTCTGTTTGGCCGTCTCATCGGCCCATATTGTCACTGCTGGACGTACGTGATGCATCTCATGTTCCACTAGCACCAAAGGAGCCGGTCAGGGCAACCGCAATATTCTGTCTCCCTTTTCACTCCAAAGGTTGGGAGATTATGAGGAACATCGGCTATCAACAGGGAAAAGGTCTGGGCGCACAGTTACAGGGTATGCTCAAGCCGCCAAAAGAAATTAGGCCGAACCGTAGGTTTGGCCTAGGCTTCAAAGGACCGTTCAAGGCAGATTGGAAGCCCCTCACATGGACTCTATCAAACCACTTCAACAGAGGGCCCGTTGTTCAGATGGGAGATCACCCACGAGAAGCATATGGAGGATCACATGCTGTATATTTGGCTGAAAAATGTCCGAGGATCACCAAAAGAGGCAAGATCAAAGATCCGGAATGCGAGTGGGACAAATGGTTAGACATATGGGACATTTCCGTTGCACTGGAAAGGATGTTCTCATCTCCACAGCTTGAAGGACCACCATTGATCTCCGAAATACCAGAGAATATTACCACTCTTGCCAAGGTTCCAAACTATCCTCGTCCTCGCCAGAAGGACTCTGTCATCGACGGATCTTCATCCGTCCTCAACATTGCCATCGACGGCTCATTAGCCGCCATCCTCTTCATCCACTCGTCTCAGCCTTTGCTGATATCTTCTTCCTGGGCCAGACAATTGTCTGATGATCTTCCCAGGTCCCCTTCTTTGCTTACATACCTACGCGGGCTTTTCAACCCGCGCCAGGTCTTCAACCATGATCTGCTCTACGAGCCCCACAATCCTCTAGCCATAACCACTTTCCTCTCTCCTCCAATCTCTTTTCACTGCTTTGTCATTAAAAATGAAAACGAAAAAAAAACGTCAATTTTCAAACTCTCCAACAACACATCTTCGTTGAGGAAACCTCCTACATCTCCCACGGGTGCGTACCGCCTTGCGGACCACCCGTCCAAGGTCCGATGAGCGACCTTTTCTACCCCTCCTCTGAGGGGTCTTCTCCTGTACATTCTACACCATCCTCCTCATCTTCCTCTTCATCTGTAAATATTGTCAGTCAATCTAGGAATGATAGGCCAAGGGTATTACCTAGGAAGAAATCCAAGGGTAGGCAGATCCCTCGTCGATTCCTTCTGGATTTGGCCGCCAGGTGTCAGGCCCTTCTTGCCATCCCCCAGTTGTTAGAAAATCCCATCCAGCTACCCGAAATAGAATGCAAGCGCGACTGTGCATCTGATGAAGGATATGGAGTCTACGAGATCACGAATGAAGAATGCCCCACTGAAGATGAGGGTGAAGAATATGAGGATGCGGCGGGCGCATACGCTAGCGGAATGAGGAGATTCGACGAGCCGTCAACCGCCGTAGAAGAATCCACCAAAGAAGTCAACTTGGGGACTGAGGAAGACCCTAGGATCATCCTCATAAGTGACAACATACCACCCTCTGAAGAAGAGGCATTAATTGAGGTCCTCAAGGAATATAAGGACACGTTTGCATGGAGCTACGAGGATATGCCGGGTTTGGATTCAACCTTGGTCGAACACCGTTTAACCCTAAAACCAGGGTCCATCTCGGTAAAACAAAGGTTAAGGCGTTTCCACCCTCAGATGGCTTTGAAAATGAAAGAAGAGGTCGATAAGCTCCACAAAGCCAGGTTCATTAGAGTCGTTCTTTATCCTCAATGGGTGGCGAACATTGTCCCGGTCATGAAGAAAGATGGGAAAGTCAGGATTTGCATCGACTTCCGGGACCTTAACCGCGCGTGTCCAAAGGATGATTTTCCCTTACCTCACATTGATGTGTTGATTGATAACACGACAGGTTTTGAAACCCTCTCTTTCATGGATGGATTTTCAGGATACAATTAAATTCGTTTGGCAGAAGAGGATCAGGAAAAGACGTCATTCACTACCCCTTGGGGAGCATATTGTTACGTGGTCATGCCGTTTGGGTTAAAGAATGCTGGAGCTACTTACCAAAGAGCGATGATGGCCATATTTCATGACATGATGCACATATATCTGGAAGTGTATGTGGATGACTTATTGGTGAAATCAAGGACCAGGATGGAACATCCAGAAGTTTTGGCTAAGGTCTTGCAAAGGTCAAGAGAATTCCAATTGAAAATGAACCCGAAAAAGTGTGTGTTTGGTGTGTCGTCAGGTAAATTGCTGGGGTTCATTGTGAGTAAAAGAGGGATCGAGATAGATCCCGACAAAGCCAAGGCTATCAGGGATATGCCGCCTCCCAAGAATTTGAGGGAAGTCCGAGGTTTAATCGGCAGGCTGCAGTTTATTCGTCGGTTTGTGTCTCAACATTCACAAAGGTGTAGACCTCTCTACGAGTTGACCAAGCCAGGAGTAGAATTCCACTGGAATTCTAAATGTCAGAAAGCTTTTGAAGGGTTGAAGGAATATCTGGCTAGTCCACCCGTTCTCATTCCACCTAAACCAGAAAAACCTCTGATCCTTTACATCTCAGTCTTGGATGACTCCGTGGGAGCCGTCCTCGCACAAGCTGATGAAGAAGGCAAGGAACGGGCAACCTATTACTTGTCCAAACTTCTCAATCCCTGTGAGCAGAAGTACACCGGCATGGAGAAAACATGTGCTGCCCTCGTTTGGGTAGTGCAGAAATTGAAGCACTACTTTTTGGCTCACGAAGTCCACTTGATTGCTCGAATGAATCCTATCAAATTCCTTCTGGAGAAAGCCGTCCTTACGGATAGGCTAGCACGCTGGCAAAGTTTTCTCTCTCAGTTCGACATCACCTACATCCAGCAAAAGGCGATTAAAGGTTATGCCATAGCCGAGCATCTCGCTCACCATCCTCTTCCCAAGTTCGATCCCGTCCAATCAGAGTTTCCAGATGAGGAACTAATGTCCATCAACCAATCAGATGAGCCAATGTGGACGCTATATTTTGATGGAGCTCTGAATTCTCAAGGGAGAGGAATCGGCATCGCCCTCCTGTCGCCGGAAGGCCTCACATTCCCATTGGCATACCAGCTCAAATTTCCAGTCACCAACAATATAGCCGAATATGAAGCTCTTCTAGCTGGCCTAGGACTCGCTCATTCTTTTTGTATCACTGAGTTGCGAGTCGTAGGTGATAGTCAACTCATCCTTCGCCAGGTACTCACTAAGTATCGCACTCGCGATCCCAAACTCAAGCCATACCAAGAACTCACTGCTGCCTTTGCCAAACTGTTCACAAAATTGATCTTTGTTCATATCCCTCGTCATCAGAATATTCTCGCCGATGCCCTCGCCTCGTTGGCATCATCCATAAGGTTCCCTCTAGGAAGATGGTTTAAGTCCATTTCCATCTATAAACTTCACGCCCCTGCAATCGATGATGCTTCCTACGTAAATATCAAAGACAGGATAGCAAGGAAGATCCTGCAGGAAGATATCCTTGAAAAGAGGGAGATCATGTTGGCAGAGGCCGAAGAAGAACTGGCTGATGAAGAGAAACCATGGTTCTATGAAATTGTCAAATATTGCCAAGATCAGTCTTATCCTGAAGGGGCCACCACAGAGGACAAGAAAGCCATAAGAAGGGTGGCTCAGAAATACACATTGATTGGAGGTCTACTCTATAGGAGGAGCCTTACTGGTATTCTGTTAAGATGTCTTGGTGACGATGAGGTTTGGAAATGTGTAGAAGAGACGCACTCGGGTGTGTGCGGTGGCCACGTGAATAGTCAGATGCTCGCCAAGAAGATCATTCGTCAAGGCTTTTATTGGCCCACTATGGAAGAGGATTGTGCTGTCTATGTCCGTAGGTGTGTCAAGTGTCAACTTCACGCCGATAAAATCCATTCACCATCTTCCTCACTTCATCCAATATCCTCCCCATGGCCTTTCTCCATGTGGGCATTCGACATCATTGGTCCCTTAGGTGATCCCAATTCCCTCACCAAGCAGAAATCTTTCATCCTTACTGCGACGGAATACTTCACCAAATGGGCCGAAGCCGAAGCTTACGCGGAGATCAAGGCGTCAACAGTCTGCAAGTTCATCATGAAGAACATTCTCGCCAGATTCGGCGTCCCAAGCACGATCGTCACCGACAATGGGCCACAATTCATTTCTCAGGACCTACATGACCTCTGCAAAAGGTACGCAATTGCGTTGCATCATTCATCGCCTTATTACCCACAAGGTAACGGTCAAGCGGAGGCCACCAATAAAACATTGCTCAAAATCATCAAAAAAACCTGCGAGTCTAGTAAGTTTTCAGACTGGCCAGAAAAGCTTATCGAAGCCCTATGGGCCTATCGCACCTCAATCCGTACCCCCACCGGGCAG